>JASANF010020644.1:0-12030 GCA_030248245.1 Trissonchulus sp. WLG1_4 | reverse complement strand
TGTAGCGGGAAATCATGTGAAAATTTTTAAGCAGAGCCAAACTACACAACAGGCAGAGTTTAACAGCTCCGCCACTTTTCTAAGCGCATGCAACATGAAATTTTTGTACCGAAGCCAATAGTTTTGACTTTTTGACGCAAAATGAAAATTTTCTCAGCTTTTGTTTTCTGCGTACACACAGAACCTGAATTTTTGCGCTGAATAGACACTTTCGACTTTGAAAACTTATATTTCAACTTTAATATTTGAGGAATCATAAAAAATCGTGATTTGGTCGAATATATCGTTTAAAGATTTTTTTGCCATTTTTGGCATTTTTTATTCTTCTAAATTTCAATAAAAAAAACTGCGAGATTTGAAAAGTGCTCAAAAAAGCCAAAATTGGTCCACTTTTGACGCTGCCTCACAAATCTCCATATTTTTATAGTTGCCAAAAACTTTTGCGTAAATAGAAGAGCGGTTTCGAACGGTATAAAAAGAAAACTGCTCTTGACGTTAATCTATTTATTGAATACCATCCTGTTGAAGCACTGCACATTTCGTCTTAGTACCACCTTAACTGCTTTGCTCAAGAAAGCTTTCGTGAGGCGTCGCGCTCCGCATCATGTTTGGTAACCATCGCGCCAAACCTGATTAAAGTATATCTTATTATGGTCGTCGCGCAAAAGGCTCAGAATACAGTAGATCAAGAAACCAAGTAAATGGATCTGATGTGAGAATAGGGAATGTTATTCATTCGTGTGGGGGGTTTTCGGTAACTTTTCGGTGAAAATTGAATTTCAGTGAAAATATCATCAAAATATACATGAGCAGGATTTAATTTCGGCCACCGATTAGGTGTTTCAAATTGAAATCTCCTACAAGTTGGAACATTAGGCTAACAGAATTTGTTATCGCTTCCGAGGCGAGCGATACCTAAAACAAAAGCAGCTTGGTAATTCAAAATTCAGGCAGATAACTTCAATATAACCAAAAAAGCATATGGCACATGAAACAATTATGTATTATGCAAAGCAGCCACCATGCTCTATTTTAGAAAAAATAGAGATACCCGTTTGCATGGTGGCTGCCTTGCATTGGTGCATAATTGCTTGCATGTCTGCATGCTGTCTGACAAATGCTTTTTTGGTTATATTGAAGTTATCTGCCTGAATTTTGTTAAACCTGCCAAGCTGCTTTTGTTTTTAGTATATCGCTCGCCTGAATCATCTCAGGAAGCCGATAACAAATTCTTCTCAATTTTAAGTCTGAGACTAATGTCATACTTGTAGGAGATTTCAATTTGAAACACCTAATCGGTGGCCGAAATTTAAATCCTGCTCATGTATATTTTGATGATATTTTCACTGAACTTGGACTTCACCAAAAAGTTACCGAACCCACACGAATGAATAACGTCCTCGATCTCATTCTCACATCAGATCCGTTACTGGTTACTAATATACATGTTACTGAGCCTTTTAGCACAAGTGACCATAATAAGATATACTTTAATCAGGTTTGGCGCGATAGCGCCAAACCTATAATAGGACGCAAACACCCTCAGCGCAACTTTGAAGAAAGCTTTCTTGAGCAAAGCAGTTAAGGTGGTACTAACGAATGTGCAGTGTTTTTCAACAGGATGGTATTCAATAAATAATTAACATAAGAGCACATTCTTTATACCGTTCGAAAGCGCTACTTTTCTTCTATATTTACGCAAAGTTTCATTGCACAACTATAAATATGATTTGTATGGCACGTGTTAAAAGTGGACCAATTTGGCTTTTTTGAGCACTTTCAAATCTGGCCACTTTTTGAAGAGTTTAAAGAATAAAAAAATGCGAAAAATGGCAAAAATATTTAAAAGTGAATTATCTAGACCCAAAATGCACGATTTTATGATTCGTCAAATATTAAACGAAATATAAGTTTTCAAAGTCAAAAGTGTCTATTCACACGCAACTTTCAGGTTCTATATCTACGCAAAAACAAAAGCAATTTAAAAAATTTTCATTTTGGGTCTAGAAAATTTGCAAAAGTTTATTCATGTTCATTTTTGTGTTTATGCGTTTTGCATGCGCTTAGAAAAGTGGCCAGAACTGTTAAATTTCTATTCTCCTGTTGTGTAGTTTGGCTTGTTGGCTTGGCTTGCTCCTAAAAAATTTTCACATGATCCCGCTAACTTCATTCGTCGTTTTAAGAATACAAATTAATTCATTGCTGACTTTATTCTCGAGAAAATGTCGCTTGAATCAACTAAATTTTTTCAAAAGTTTAAAAAAACTGCACATTCGTTAGTACCACCTTAAACGCGTGAATCAAAAAAATAAAATTTTACTCACACATAGTCCTTATAAAGGTACACTTTTGTGCCAAGTTTGGTGTAATTCGATGTAGAGGGGGCTGAGATATTTTTAGAATACACATTGACTTTTTGGTCATGATGATCTTTTTTTTCTCGTCACATTTTCCAGAGCATTGGGACCATCTCCTGAGACGCCCAATATATCAGTCAAACCGTCTTGATCCGCCATACTGCAAGTAAGCTTTTTGAACATACATGTATGTATGCGTTTAGTTTGATGATCGCTTTAACTGTTTTATCACTTTTTCTATTAATTTGTTTTTTTTCTTGCGTGTGTTAACCGCTTATATATTTGTTTATTTTGGTGAGTAAATCTTCTTCTCTTCTAAATAACTGATAATTTGGTAAATTTGGGACAGACTTACTATCAAAATCAGATGACAACCAAGTTTCAGTAATTAAAAGAAAATCTAAACGGGTTGCACAATGGTCAATTTCGTAACATAAGTCGTCAAACTTATTTTTTAAACTTCTAGCATTAAACTGTAAACAATTAATACGAGAACTTTTGGGGCGTATTTTTAAATCGATACTCAAAGCTTTTTGGATAGGGCCACTCAGAATTTTGGGACAATTTTGCCTTTCGAGATTTTAGTGAATTAAGGGGGGGCTACCTGAAAAAGTGAAAATTTTAGGTTCTCCGATTCGCTTTAAATTTGCACACAATGTAGCCCCAGGGAAGGCGCATCGCAGATGTAACAAACTGGAACCAATGCTTTTGCCAATTTTTTACTAGGGGCTCCCAAAAATTCAATAGGCGCAAAAAAAGTTTTTTGTGCTCACAAAGCATTTCAAAATTTTTGAAAAAGTACAAAATTTATACAAACTTTGTACAAAATTTATACAAAAAAGTACAAAATTTATACAAAATTTATACAAACTTGCCAAGGTGGAAATACACAATTCATACAAAAATTATACAAAACTTATACAAATTTTTTGTACATTTTTTGTATAATTTTTGTACTTTTTTTTCTATAAATTTTGTACTAATTTTTTTTCCTGTGGGGGTCGTATCTCAGAAAATCCAAAAAATGAAACAGGGTTCTTGAAGCAAAAATGGTTCCCCCAAGGTGCTCTACTCAAAAATTAGGTCCACTATTTCCCAAAAATCATCTTAAATTTACCCCATTTCTGTCTAATAGGTTTTATTTGCTTTTCATAGAAAAATAAGACATCTTAAAAATGTCTAAATTTTGTCTAATTTTTGTCTCAAGGTGGCGCTCGGGCCGTATTCTCAAAATTACCTGCAGGTAAAGTTAGGCTAACTTTACCCACAGGTAAGGTGAAGGTAAAGTTAATTCTGTGGGTAAAGGTAAAGTTAAAATTGAAAACTATGTTAACGTCGACGGTTGAGGTTAAAAATTTGCACAACACACTAACTTTAGCTGCGAAACAAGTTAAAGCACTTTTCAGGACCGAATCTTAAGGGTAACCATAGCTATCACATTGGCTTTAAGCATTGTTTGAGAATACGACTTTACCTTCACTTTACCTGTGGGTAAAGTTAGCCTAACTTTACCTGCAGGTAATTTTGAGAATACGGCCCAAATATGACTTGTCTAAAAACGGCAGTCTGAGACCAATTTTAGATGCACAATAGTAAACTGGTGTTAAAGTATACCCAAACACAAAATATGAAGTTGATTGATACTAATTAGCATTCGCTGTAGACCAAGCGTGAGTGGATTTTCGGCTTGCGATTTCTCTTCACAGGTAGCTAGCTATTGCACAACCAATAGCTCATTTTGCTGGTTGCCATAACGTGATCGAGCAGTCGCAAAATTTGATTTTTGATGAATATGATTTATATTTTGAAAAACACTAAAATCACGATTTTCGAAAAACATAAATTTGACTAAATTTTTTAAATACTATTGATCTGCTCACAATCAAAATTTGCGACCGCTCGAACTGACGACAAGGTGCATTTACATATGTGCCAAATGTTAACCTTTTTCGTTTCGCCAATTTTTTTAAAATCGCAAGCCGAAAACTTATGTTTGTATTCACACGCACTATATTTCTGTCTGATGCAAATAATATTGCGTTACTTCACCAAAAAATTACACCACACTCAATAGAATACCAAAAATTTTAAAGTATGTTTAACTAAAAGGCAGCTGGTTGTGTTTTTCAGTCCTTCAAATTCATTACATATGTACTTACAGCAATAATCATAAATTGTGATAAATTTAGACGCTTATTTTAAAATCAAAAGAGAAACGTACCTTCATTTTTCATTTTTCTTATTTATGGCAAAAAATAGTGCGTCAAAACATTGTATGTAGTTCACAAGCTGGCCAATCTGACATCTGGCTTGATTTTTTGAACCTTTGTGTCCCTATTGTGTGATGTCTGGCTTATGAATGGTGATTGGTTCAAAATTTTGGTAGATATTGGTAATTTAGTGTCTGGCGGTGCAGGTTCGGCAGGGGGGGGAATTCTAACGCATATTTTTTCAATGTAAAAACACGTTTTATAGGTTTTCGGACGCGCTGAGTTTCCACTTTTCACTTTCCAAGCAAAAAACGTAGATTTATATACTGCTTTTCGAAAAAATTTAAATTTTGTCGAAAATCATCATTTTTCGACATTCAGGGGCTAATTTTCGAAAATTTTCACCGATACAGTCGTAATATCAGTCTGAAGTTTGATCATCATAACGTAACTTATAATAATATATTTAATTCAGCTTTGTTTCCTAAATATTCTGCTCATTTATACCAAAAAATGTTAATTTTTTAAACTTATATAATAGGCGAACTATGCATCGTTAAACTGAGCTCACATATCAATTGTAATTGTTTCTTTTTGCATAGACAATAAATTAACTACATCTTTCGACACAAAATAGCATTTTTAGTTTTAATTTTAAT
Organism: Trissonchulus sp. WLG1_4; assembly: GCA_030248245.1. Taxonomy (NCBI): domain Eukaryota; kingdom Metazoa; phylum Nematoda; class Enoplea; order Enoplida; family Ironidae; genus Trissonchulus; species Trissonchulus sp. WLG1_4. The sequence continues at coordinate 6,804 of JASANF010020644.1, read as the reverse complement.
TTTAGGAGCAATTTTTAATAATGAAGAATACCATAAAATACGAATTCAAAACGTCACTGCTGCTCAGCATCACGCTGGCTTTTTCGGTTTCAAATTTCAACAATTTCGGTTCAAAAGCGCAGCTTTATTTATGATTCCACACTAGCAAATATCCTTTTATTTGATGCAAGCAACTAAGACTAAGCCTTTCCTAACCCAAATACTAAGCCTGAGCCTAAGCACTAAGCCTAAGCCTCAGCCTAAGCACTAAGCCTAAGCACTAAGCCTAAGCCAGAGGCCTAAATTCAAGAAAAAACCTGCTAAGAAGCATCAGGAATAACTTTACCGCACTAAAAAACCCCAACTAGCTTCATATTTTGAAAAACTGGTTATAGCCCAGAATTCGTACTAAACCTTACTTGCGCTGTAAGTACGCTTCAATCAGCATGATCCTGGTAGCTTCAGAAAAAGTTTTTTAACTTTTCAAAGCCTGAACCGATTTGCAAAATTTTTTCAGCATTTAGTAGCTTAGAAGTTGCTCTTTCAATAGTAACAGCAGGTTTTCATTTGATTCAGTATTTTTAACTAAATTCAATTTTGCGCAAAAAATTTCATGTAAAGTTTAATTTTTGGACAAAGTTTGATTTCCAGCTAAAGCTTACATCCTACAAACTTCTTACCTAGCCTATTCGAAAGAGCGTTTAATTTTGACCCCCACCTAGGTTTGGGGATATAGGCGGACTCCGGATCATTAGTCGAAAAAATGCCCTTTTTCCGACTTATTCGACCCCTAAGGGTTTTAACACCAATAATTTCACTTCAGATTTTTATTAAAAGGGGCGACAGCTATTTTGGGGGCTAGAGATCAGATTGGGGGCATGGCTAACGATGGGGGTTTCATATTTTTATTAAAAGATGGGGTAGGAAAGCGATTGACGGCAGTAGCGTACCCAGGATTTCGCGAAGGGGGGGGCTGAACTGATGGTCGACGACCGGGGGGGGGGGGGGGTGAAAACGCACACGCACTCCACGGCAGTCTGCAGAAAGTTCAGCTTTTTAAAATTTTTCTACTGATTTCATTGATATTGCAAAAGTTTTATATACGCAACATGTCGTGCAATCATAGTGGTTGCAGGGGTCTGGGGACGGCAGCCCCCAGAAGCTGGAGCTTTTTTAGAATTTTGAAATAAAATTTGCATTGAAAAAGCAATTCTAAGCATCACTTGTTGTGAAATCATAGTGGTTGCAGGGGTCTGGGGGCGGCAGCCCCCAGAACTAAAGCTTTTTTAGAATTTTGAAATAAAATTTGCATTGAAAAAGCAATTCTAAGCAACACTTGTTGTGAAATCATAGTGGTTGCAGGGGTCTGGGGGCGGCAGCCCCCAGAAACTAAAGCTTTTTTAGAATTTTGAAATAAAATTTGCATTGAAAAAGCAATTCTAAGCAACACTTGTTGTGAAATCATAGTGGTTGCAGGGGTCTGGGGGCGGCAGCCCCCAGAAACGAAAGCTTTTTTAGAATTTTGAAATAAAATTTGCATTGAAAAAGCAATTCTAAGCAACACTTGTTGTGAAATCATAGTGGTTGCAGGGGTCTGGGGGCGGCAGCCCCCAGAAGCTAAAGCTTTTTTAGAATTTTGAAATAAAATTTGCATTGAAAAAGCAATTCTAAGCAACACTTGTTGTGAAATCATAGTGGTTGCAGGGGTCTGGGGGCGGCAGCCCCCAGAAGCTAAAGCTTTTTTAGAATTTTGAAATAAAATTTGCATTGAAAAAGCAATTCTAAGCAACACTGGTCGTAAAAAAAGAGTGGTTGCAGGGGTCTGGGTTTGGCAGCGCCCCTCCAGAAGCTGGAGTATTTTTAGAATTTTGAAATAATAATTGCATAGAAAAACCAATTCTAAGCAACACTTGTCATTTAGATTAACAGTCACACATTTAGATAAAAAAAGCACGAAAAATCGGCCCATGGGGGGACTAACAAATCTGAAAAATACGTTGTATACAGGAAAAAATTGAAGAAAAACCATGGGTGACAAGGGCTGTCCTTAGACGTTCGTCCTCCACTCCACCCACCACACGGTTTTTAATTAAAAGGCACACAAAATATCTAACTAAATACCAATAATAGTTGTCAGCATTACTCATTATTAATACACCATAGCAGATATAAGTCGTGTATATACATTAGCGCAGTAATGAATTAGGGGCTAGATCCATCCTCTCGAAAGAAAATTTTGGAAAATTTTTGAAATTACAGTGTAATTTTAGTCAATTGGGAACGTGCCGGAAAATTTTTTTCAGCGGTGTCATAAAACCAAAGAAGACCACAGGAAAAAAAAGTGAAAAAAAGGGGGGGGCTGAAATCGCGAAGGGGGGGCTAAAATCGCGAAGGGGGGGGCTGATGTCCCCCTAGCCCCCCCCCTGGGTACGCCACTGATTGACGGCCAAAAATAATTTTTCCCCCCCTGCCGAACCTTGACCCTTACCGATAGTTAAATTTTAACCTTACCCTTTGGTAAAATTTTGAGAATACAACTTTACCTTCACCTTACCTTGAGAATACGGCCCCTGCAACCACCACTTAAGGTGGTAGTGTCGCCAAAGCAGTTTTTCTCATAGGTTGCAAAAGAGAGCTCTACTGCCAGAGTGCCAGACACTGTCAATCTTCGGCGGGGGGGGGGGAAATTATTTTTTTTGGCCCTAAAACGCTTCCTACCCCATCTTTTAATAAAAATATAGAACCCCCATCGTCAGCCAAGCCCCCAATGTGATCTCTAGCCCCCAAAATAGATGTCGCCCCTTTTAATAAAAATCTAGAGTGAAATTATTGGTGTTAAAAACCTTAGGGGTGGAATAAGTCGGAAAAACGGCATTTTTTCGCCTAATGATCCGGAGTCCCCCTATATCCCCCAAACCCAGGGGGGGGGGGTCAAAATTGAACGTTCTTTCGAATAGGCTAGGTTAGAAGTTTGTAGGATGTAAGCTTTAACTGGAAATCAAACTTTGTCCAAAAATTAAACTTTACATGAAAATTTTTGCGCAAAATTGGATTTAGGCAAAAATACTCCATGAAATAAAAACCCGCTGCCACCATTGAAAGAGCAACTTCTAAGGGCCTTTTCACAAATTATATTAACGAGATTAGATCACCGCGATTAGCTCAACTCGATTAGCGCATGTTAATCGGTTTTCATAAATTCAAATATTAGCGCGATTAAGATTAGCAATATTAACTGGCTCAGGATCAAAAATATTAGCGCGATTAACGATATTATCTTGATTAGCGCATATAACGCTGCATATAATACCTAGTGCACGCTGAAAAATTTCAGCACGCTATCATTATATGCTTTGCGTTTTTATGCTGCTAATTATTGGGTTTGCAATAGAGACAAGATCCGGGGCGAATATTTTGGTCCTTTAGTATACATAACTTTTTGTTCAAAAGTGTTGGATAACGACACCAATCTGCGGCGAAAACATTCAGTAAGCATTAAGTTATAAATTTCAAGTGCATTGGCCAGAGGCCATCGTAAACCTGTTGGGACAGCTAATGTGTAATTCTTGATGCGTACATATTAAACTTATCTAGGGTAAAACGTCCTATTTAGGGCCACTAACCCAATAAGGGCCAGTTGGCTGTTTATCGCACACGTGTATTTTCTCAGAGCTTTCTTGGTCACGTGCTTTCAAACAATTGGATAGAGTTACCAAAGCTCCACCTTTTCGTCTATTGACGAGTCTGATTGGTCGGGTATGCCCTGAGCTAGTCCCAGCTTTAGATGCACTAACGCGAAAGATACAAACTTTTTCACATACGTAAATTTTAAAGCAAATCTTCAACTGTCTCTGATAGCCACTAATTGTAGCAGAATTGTGGTATATTTCATATCATTAGAAAGAAAAATTCATGCACTATCACGCCACGTCAAGTTTTTTTAGATGAAACTTAATCGAAAAAATAAATACTTGGAAGAGTTGCACACAGTCCAATTTTGCTTGAAAACCGTAATAAGGGCCCCACAGTTCCAAATAAGGGCCAGGATAACCCATTGAGGGCCCTGTTTAAAATGACTGAATTAGGGCCAGCATTTTACTATTTTTGGGCTCGCGTTCAGACTGTGTTCTTTTCCTGCGTAACAGAACTGCTTGCGTGTAATTGGTGAGTGACCTTTAGACGCCTTCTGAAGTGAGTAGGGATTGTTTTTGCACCCAAAAGTTCGCTTTATGTTATACTGAGTTTTAACTTAGAAATATATATTAACTTTTACCTCTGCTCATCGCCAACATTTCGAATGTTTTTATGCTAGTTTTTTGCTTACATTACGCTTACGCTAAGATTTTTTACTTTTCAATATAAACTTTACTTTTTTTACCTTTCAATTCAGGTTTAATCGGTTCGGGTATTCGTTTGAATGGGACCTGTAATGTTTTTTAACACTCAATTAGCTAAACACAGTTTTCGGCTTTAATTTCGTTCTTTTAGTTTTCAGTAGGTTGCTTTTGCTTTCTTTTAGTGTAGTTTTATGCTTAATATTTGCTACTCCGCTAGATTCAGTATCTACTACATTCATTATCGGCTCGATTCATTCGTCGTACCAAAAGTGCATAATACATACAGAAAGAGTATGAAACTCTCCCTATTATGCCTTGGGCCTGCGCGTCCAATGCGGAGCGCAAAATATCTCAGTTATGTACGGTTTTGAGGGGGGGTACCCCCCCTCGATTCAAGACCCCGTACTCAACGCACCCCCCAATCAGACAGAAGGCACCCCCCATCAATCCCCCCCCCCCACCGAACATCTGATTTCCGTAAAAGTTCACCCACGTTCAGGAAAAAGTTGAAAAATCGCGAAAAAAATTTATCGGCCGCGACAAAAAAGTGCTCTAAAATTGAGTTTAATACCAAAAAAGAGCTCATTTTTCCGGCCGTCGCCGGAAATTAAACAAAACCATGGCCACCCCTCTCCGCGGGGGTCAAGCATCTCCCTCGCTCGCCGATTGCTCCCGTCAAGAGTACATAATATGAAGAGTACGACACTCTTTGTATTATGCCCTCAGGCGTGCGTCCAATGCGGAGCGCAAAATAGGCCTTTTAGGTACCAACCACCCCTCAACTGAAGACCCCGTACTCAACTGAGGGGGGTACCTCCCTCAGCTCTATCCCCGTACTCAACTGAGGGGGGTACTCCCCCTCAGTTCAGCACCCCTTCTTCAGTTGAGGCCTGAGGGGGGTACCCCCCTCAGTTCAGCACATCAACGAAAGTCCTTGTCAGTGTCTTGAAATGAGGGGGGTAGCCCCCCTCAACTGAAGACGGGGTACTGAACTAAGGGGGGTACCCCCGTCAGTTGAGCACGGGGTATTCAGTTGAGTGGGGGGCGCCCCCACCCCCTTTCAAGCCGTACATAAAAGACCTATTTTGCGCTCCGCATTGGATGCACGCCTGAAGGCATATGAAGAGTGTCATACTCTTCTCCCGTGCATCTCTGGTACAGGACCCTAAACCTTTCTCGGTAGATGACCCTTTATTTATAGCAGATATTATAGTCTAAGTAGAAAACTCTCTATTCTAGACCGAGAAATTAGGCGGGAAATACCGCGAAATTAATTTATTACTCTATTATTTTTCTCTGGGAAATTCCTATTTTTTCGCAACACCCCTGTATATATTATGCCAAGTTCGATTGGCTATGTCTGGTTTGTACTACACCTGTTCAACTAAGGGTTATTTATCGGCTTTTTGCCCATTAATATGTACCTCACCCTAGAGTATCAACACAGCAACAGTGCGCCTGCCCTAGTTGAATGCTAGAAATAAACTATGTTATCTGATGTATCTGATGATGCACAAAAAGCAGATGGCCGGAGTTGCATTCCAATTTCATAATGTGGCCCTAAAGAAAATACTACTGTTGTGATGAAAAAAAGTCAAATTTGCACATTGCTTACTTAAGCATAGGCTTCGCTGTGTGGCAGTAGGACTAAAAATTGCCGGCCAATTGCGAAGTCGTACAATTCCCTATAAAAACAATTCAAAGATCCTGTCACTAGAATAGACTTCCTACTAGTCAAGTTGCATAGCCCCAGATATGGTAGTAGTTAATCATGTGGTATCTCCCATGATCCTCTGGGCATGAAATGGCTAATGGTTAAACGTTTCAATACTGTTTTAAATCTGTATTAGTATTAGTGCATTAACTTTTAATTGTAATTTTGTTAGCACACATTCTTAAAGCTAATAAAAATGAAAGAACAAAAATATATGTAAAAGTTAGGGATAGTTAGAATGAATATGGGTAAGTTTCAAAATCAATCACATAACTAACAATAGTTATCCAACAAACGTGATAAAGTGTTGCTTAAACTGGGTAATCTCCGTATATTTACGGAGATTAAGATTTTGTATGTTTAACACATGCACACTTGATCTCAACGATCATCGAGATTAGCTTAATCTAATTTATGAAAACAGATTAAGATTAAATTGATTAACTTAATATTTAATCGTTAATCGGTTTTCATAAAATAACTACAGATTAAGATCAACGCCTAATCCTTAATCTAATTTGTGAAAACAACACCCGATTAGATTAAGCCTCAGCTAGCACCTATGTTAATACGTCACTATTAACTTGAATTTATGAAAACGATTCAGATTAAGGCCTTAATCGAGATAATCGAAAAAACAATTTGTGAAAACGACGCAGATTAAGATTAGCGTTAAGCGCGCTAATATTTTTAATACGTTAATCCTTAATCGGCATTCATAAATTCTTAATCGAGTTGATCTGATCTCGTTAATATATTTTATGAAAAGGCCCT
>JASANF010020643.1:0-157969 GCA_030248245.1 Trissonchulus sp. WLG1_4 | reverse complement strand
TATTCTGAAGGTACCGGTGGACCCAGCGACTGGTCTGCTTATGACTTCTTGACTTGACTGGACCTGTAGGTCTGATTACGAAGACGGATGAATATGCTTGCTCTGTACACTTCTGAGAATCTGAGCTTATTCCTTAAATATACATTACTTTGACTAGCGGAAGTTAAGGAGAGTATGCTCAAGGTCCGCTTAGAGTATAATGCTGGTACTTTTAAGAAACTAAGCGCAGAGGAAACGACTTGAAGAAACAGGGATGTATTATAATACATAGTTACAAAAAAAAGGTTATTAAGCCTCAACCGCCGCGTATTATTACAAAACTCAATTAACACGTATCTGCTGCTGACTGTCAAGTTAATTTGTAAAAATTGGCACGTCTTAAAAGTGCATTATTTGTGTGTGCTGAAAAAAAGACGATATCCTAAAGAAATAAAGTAAGGAAGACGCCGGCAATATAACCCAGGCCGCTCACGTCAACAACGAGAATGTTAACAACTTCATCACAAAACCCTTCCAACGTCGTTCGTTGTGTAAATCGAACTGCGAATCTGCAACGATTAATCGGTTAATACTCATGCTCGTGGGGCAAACCCGAGTCATGTTTTGAGTGGAGCTACGCGGAGCACATTCATAAAGTACATATTACATAGGCCTCCAAGTCTGCTTAACTTGCACCCTTGTGCCTAGTAGAATTCGTATCCCACACAACCAATCACAGTTCATTTGCATACCTAATTATACAATAATGCCCATGCTCTGCGTTAGAGAGAGAAAATTCCACGCAGTGTACCCTTTCCTGCACAAACGTTCAAAATGGCATTAAATCCAGCCCTTGGCTGGTTTTGATCCGTCACCACAGACGTAGCCTGTCTCTTAGGGACAGCTTTGTCAGGACTGTCACGCCTAGTCACTCGGCTACCGGTTCCCTTCACTCGGATACCTAACGCATTCTTGTGAAGCAGCTGATTTTGTGAAACATCACGCAGATACGTTTCTAGTGTGAGATCGGGCGGGCCCTTCAGAAGCATTGCAGTAGCTCTTGATCTAAGTCTGACCCTGGCCTTCTTATTGTCAAGTGCAAACTGTTCCCGCAAGATGTTTCTGAGTCTGACCTTCCGCCCAGTGTCGAAAGATGGCTAAATGCATACTTGCGCGGCCGCCAAACCTACGTCGACTACTGCTACACAAAACCGCGCTATCGAAAAGCCAAGCAGGGAGTACCGTCAGGAGGAATCCAATCACCTAGTCTAATCAATACCTATATGGCCAGCATTCTAGCACCACCACCCGGCAGAAGCACCACGCATGCAGACGACTGCACATTTCAGGCTTCTGGCCCTCTGGTCAATCCTATATGCGTCAGACTAAATGAATACCGATCAACGCTTGCAATCTTTTTCAAAGGAACACATCTAAACCTGCCCACCAAGAAGTCGGCCCAAGTGTAGTGTCCTACATGGCCAAATTTGGCCAACTTAATCAGTTGATGTATATACACAGTTAGTTAGTTTTGTTTCTAAGAATTGTTAACTGTTCTGCCTAAATGTTGGATGATGAGAAATAAATGAATCTGAAAAGATATTAACAATTATTTTAAAAAATTTTGAGGCCACATCCGGGGGCACACCGTCCTGGTCTTGTGCTATTAGAAATGGTCAAGTTGGCCCGCTGACTTGGCGAACTTGGCCAACTTCAATGGCAAACTTGGCCAACTTCAGTTGGCCAACTTGACCAACTTAAAAATGGCTAAGTTGGCCAAATTCAGTTGGCCAACTTGGCCAACTTAAGTTGGCCAAATCAACTTGGCCAACTTGGCCAACTTAAGTTGGCCAACTCAACTTGGCCAACTTGGCCAACTTAAGTTGGCCAACTCAACTTGGCCAACTTGGCCAACTTAAGTTGGCCAACTCAACTTGGCCAACTTGGCCAACTTAAGTTGGCCAAATCAACTTGGCCAACTTGGCCAACTTGAACATCCGATACTTTCACTATTTGAATTAAAGTCGAGTTCAAATCTCGAAGTTTACATTTTAAATTTTTATTTTCATTAACTGACTAACTTGAAAAAACTTAAGTTGGCCAAGTTGGCCAAGTTGAGTTGGCCAACTTAAGTTGGCCAAGTTGGCCAAGTTGATTTGGCCAACTTAAGTTGGCCAAGTTGGCCAAGTTGAGTTGGCCAACTTAAGTTGGCCAAGTTGGCCAAGTTGATTTGGCCAACTTAAGTTGGCCAAGTTGGCCAAGTTGAGTTGGCCAACTTAAGTTGGCCAAGTTGGCCAAGTTGATTTGGCCAACTTAAGTTGGCCAAGTTGGCCAAGTTGAGTTGGCCAACTTAAGTTGGCCAAGTTGAGTTGGCCAACTTAAGTTGGCCAAGTTGGCCAAGTTGAGTTGGCCAACTTAAGTTGGCCAAGTTGGCCAAGTTGAGTTGGCCAACTTAAGTTGGCCAAGTTGGCCATTTAAGTTGGCCATGTTGGCAAATTTGCAACAAAGTTAACAGTGTAGGACACTACACTTGGGCCAAGAAGTCCACTGCAACTCTTTTCACCTCCTTTAACACGGAAATCAATTTTATCGATTATCAATCAATCACCAGGTCCCGACGTCCCCTAACCTAAACTTCGTGGCGTAGTTTTCGATAGTCTGCCCACGTTCGCACCTAAGACTAAAACTACGCCAGCGGAATAATACATTTTCTAAAAGCCTTGACATGTTCAACTTGGGGAAAGCAGAAGAAAGTCTTATTTGTTACCTATAAAGTAGGGCTGGGCACGGTTACAAAATCACTATCCGTGTACTCGGTTTGTTTCGAAGGCTAGTAACCGCGTGTACATGCTAACTAACGGTTACTGCAATTATTCGCGTGTACACGCTAATTATCCGTGTAACCGTGTAACCGTTTACACGCTAAGTATCCGTATAGCCGTTTACACGGATACTAAACGGTTACACGGTTACTGACCGGTTACACGGTTACTGACCGGTTACACGGTTACTAAACGGTTACTCGGTTACTAAACGTCAAGAAGCAGAGGGGGAGGAATGACCAAGGGAAGATGCGAACCACCCATCTGTAGATCTGCAGACCAGCAAACTACCATATGAGCTACTGGGACAATGCTGAGCTGTCAGTATAAATGCCTTTATATATCTTGAAGAACATAGCTTGCATACACATGCGTATATGAAATAACACACAGGCAAATCGCTTGCGCACGATTGTAGGCTAATTTGCATAAATCCAGCAGCCAAGCGAACATTTTTCTTAACGGGTACACGAAGTCGGAAAACGGATAGTGTAACCGGTTACACTATCCGTTTAGAGTAACCGTTTACACTATCCGTTTAGAGTAACCGGTTACACTATCCGTTTAGAGTAACCGGTTACACTACCCGTTTAGAGTAAACGGTTACAGTATCCGCGGTTACTGTGTCTTAACGTGTACACGCTGTAACCGCTAAGTAACCGCGGATAGTGACCCCTAACCGTGTACACGCTAAGCTTAGCGTGTACACGGTTACACCCTTGTACACGGTTCGTACCGTGTAACCGTGCCCAGCCCTACTATAAAGCCATTGGCCGATCGCTTCTGAACTATGCAGTTCCTGTGTTATTACCTTCATTGAGCATGTCCTAGTGAAATGACCTATAAACTTGCCAAAATGGGGCCCTGTTCGTGATCACCGGTTGTTACCTTATCTCCCGCCGCGGCCACTTGCACACTAAAACAAAATTCATGCCGGCTCAAGCACACAACACACTTCTGTGAAAACAGTTCCTGAGAGCATGTCATCACCCAGATTACCTCAGCAAACAGTACTTTGTCGAACCCCGGCCACTAAAGAATCACACGCCACTCACTCAAGTCTTGTTTTGACACCCGCGTTCGCGACCTTCTACTTGCAGACAATAACAGTGATGCGGTCTATAAGACGGTTTTGAATACTCTCTACACAGATCCGTGGTCGCTCTAGCCATTACTGGTCACACTCCCAATATTGTCCTTGGCGGGTATCCTCCACCAGTTTTCGCGCCAGAAGAACAACTTCCCCGAGTCACTCGCACAACCTTCGCGCAACTGGGCTCGGGCTTCTGTAAGTTTTTTCCGAAGCTATCAGTCACGTCTAGACCCTACTGTTGCTGACCCTTGTCAGACTGCAACCAGATACCGTATACCACCAACCACCTGTATCACTGCCTCGCCGGACCTATACAGCTCACAGTTGTCGCTATGGGTGCACCCCACGGAGACTGCCCGGTTTTTAAACCCAGGAACGGACGAAACCGCCCAGCAGCGCTTTTGACGGTTACAACAACAACAACAACTAGTGTGAGATATAGTGCAATTTTGATTCTGATGTAACAGTGTGCGGGGAAGCGTTGAAACAGAAATAGCCGGGATTTTAAAATAAAAATAAAAAATAGCTCAGGCAATGTCGTTCTGACTTTTCTAGGGTGGGGGGGTGTGAACAGGAGCTATAGTATCTAAAATAAGGAGGTTTTGATTAGTATGATGTTGTTACCGGGAGGGGGTTGCTATTATCTGTACGACAAGAGGAGTCCTTACTCCTTAGTTTCCTCCTAAGCTACAATCAAGTTGGTGATACATGAAAATGAAACCGTCTTAAGCGGCGAGTGGCTTTCTGTTTGATGACTACAAAAGTACCGTGGAATGTTTCTGTGTATAAGCAAGCACACCTGAACCATCTTTGAAATAAATTATGCTACTAACTTACCGAAATTATTGGTAGTAACCGGCTTTTTAGGAATCACATTTTTGCACATTCCCAGAGAAATGCTTTGGACTAGTTTTGGTTTTTGTATTGTATTTGCATTCTAGGTCCAAAAATGTTTACTTGTCGGGTTGGAACATCCGTTGTTGATCAGTTTTGTGCTTATATGTGCAAACTTTATTATCGTATTTAACAAATTTATTTCCTTCATGTGTTTACAAACTTAGCTTAACTTACGAATCAAAGTGTATTCAATTTTGCGCCTGATACTAGCGCCTAATAATTCTTAGCATTGACTATAAGTAGTTTATGGTCTTTCAAAGTCTGACCAGAAATTGCTGAACTCAAGATGAAACAGGCGGCGTGATTTTTGCGACTGCTCGCTGTACTCTTGGTTTTTTCGTAATAAAATCACAGAATTTCTATTGTCTTATCCGAGTCAAGCATTTTCTGGTCACGCGCACAAAATCGAATTTTCAATCATTTCATAAAAGCGCGTTTTCATCTTCGAGTAACCCATGTTTTAGGTGGTTACTAAAACCCGGCCCGGCCCGGGCCGGGCCGTGAACTGACTAAAAGCCGCCCCGGCCCGGCCCGGGCCGTGGATTACCTAAAACCCGGCCCTATGTTAATTTTCGTCTTTCGGGGCCGGAAAATGACTAAAACCCGGCCCGGGCCATAGTTTCACTAAAACCCGGCCCAAGGTTTCTCCTGTGTTTGCCCGGGCCGGAAGACTAAAACCCGGCCCGGGCTATAGTTTGACTAAAACCCGGCCCAATGTGTATCCAGTGTTTGCCCGGGCCGGAAAATGACTAAGACCCGGCCCGGGCCATAGTTTGACTAAAACCCGGCCCAAGGTTTCTCCTGTGTTTGCCCGGGCCGGAAAATGACTAAAACCCGGCCCGGGCTATAGTTCGACTAAAACCCGGCCCAAAGTGTATCCTGTGTTTGCCCGGGCCGAAAAATGACTAAAAACCGGCCCCGGCCATAGTTTGACTAAAACCCGGCCCAAGGGTTTTCCAGTGTTTGCCCGGGCCGGAAAATGACTAAAACCCGGCCCGGGCCATAGTTTGACTAAAACCCGGCCCAAAGTGTATCCAGTGTTTGCCCGGGCCGGAAAATGACTAAAACCCGGCCCGGGCCATAGTTTGACTAAAACCCGGCCCGGGCCATAGTTTGACTAAAACCCGGCCCAAGGTTTCTCCTGTGTTTGCCCGGGCCGGAAAATGACTAAAACCCGGCCCGGGCTATAGTTTGACTAAAACCCGGCCCAAAGTGTATCCAGTGTTTGCCCGGGCCGGAAAATACAGCCGCACTGTCCCCAACATACTGCACAATACCGTGGACAGGATCCTTGATTTTTTGTACAGAACAACCGTTTGAACGCACCTGAAGGACCATGTGGCGTATCAATAAAGAATGTGGACTTGAAAACGACAGGTTCTTTTCTCGGCAGACGATCGCGTTTGTTGTAAACCCTATAACAAATACCAGTTTCTGGTATAAGTTACTAAAACTCCATTTAAATAATTTCATAGAATGGTATAGAAATACTACAGAAACTCAGCAGAAGCAAGCTGGACCACAAGAAGGATAACAAGGACCCAATAACAGGAAGCGCGCCTACTTAGCCAAACAGTGATGTATCAGAAAGTCAACTCTACGGTAACTAAAAACAAAAGTGAGGAAACTACAAGGTAACACGCATACCAACGATATCCGTCTGCTTTCCAGTCATCATCGAGCTCATCGCCATTGGACTGTAACTTGATCACGTATACATCTCCGCTTGACGATTTAGCAGCCGGCTCTTCTGCAATTTTGCTGTTATCCATATTTTCCCAAATTTTAGTAATATCTGTTACCGAAAGGGGAGAAAATGAAGTAGCATAAACAATACTCATCCCTGAAATGGAAAAATAAACAACTAGCCTCTGGCCGGGTTTTAGTCATTTTCCGGCCCGGGCAAACACTGGATACACTTTGGACCGGGTTTTAGTCAAACTATGGCCCGGGCCGGGTTTTAGTCATTTTCCGGCCCGGGCAAACACAGGAGAAACCTTGGGCCGGGTTTTAGTCAAACTATGGCCCGGGCCGGGTTTTAGTCATTTTCCGGCCCGGGCAAACACTGGATACACTTTGGGCCGGGTTTTAGTCAAACTATGGCCCAGGCGGGTTTTAGTCATTTTCCGGCCCGGGCAAACACAGGACAAACCTTGGGCCGGGTTTTAGTCAAACTATGGCCCGGGCCGGGTTTTAGTCATTTTCCGGCCCGGGCAAACACAGGAGAAACCTTGGGCCGGGTTTTAGTCAAACTATGGCCCGGGCCGGGTTTTAGTCATTTTCCGGCCCGGGCAAACACAAAATACACTTTGGGCCAAGTTTTAGTCGAACTTTAGCCCGGGCCGGGTTTTAGTCATTTTCCGGCCCGGGCAAACACAGGAGAAACCTTGGGACGGGTTTTAGTCAAACTATGGCCCGGGCCGGGTTTTAGTCAAACTGTGGCCCGGGCCGGGTTTTAGTCATTTTCCGGCCAGGGCAAACACAGGAGAAACTTTGGGCCGGGTTTTAGTCAAACTATGACCCGGGCCGGGTTTTAGTCATTTTCCGGCCTGTTAAAACACAGGATAAACCTTGGACCGGGTTTTAGTCAAAGTATGGCCCGGGCCGGGGTTTAGTCATTTTCCGGCCCGGGCAAACACAGGATAAACCTTGGGCCGTGTTTTAGTCAAAGTATGGCCCGGGCCGGGTTTTAGTCATTTTCCGGCCCCGAAAATTAACATAGGGCCGGGTTTTAGGTAATCCACGGCCCGGGCCGGGCCGGGCCGGCTTTTAGTCAGTTCACGGCCCGGCCCGGGCCGGGCCAGGCCGGGTTTTAGTAACCAACCATGTTTTAGGCGTTCTTATACTCAGTATCTATAACGACCATTTGATTATTATTTCAGTTGCATCATAATGCTTCGTCTCATTCTACTGTGTTTGTCCCTTGTGGCTGTCAGCTTAGGAGCTCAGTGTCGATACAAAGGCCGGAGCTATGCAAATGGAGCCGAATGGTGGGAAGGCAATTTCAAGATGGTCTGTAATGTGGCCAATGACGGATCATGGCAGGTCAAGGTTGGGGGTAAGATACCTAAGCGGATATAGTGTCACGATGTAATTTTTTGTGAGAAAAATTTGGACCGTGACAACGCCACCAATTAGTGCATTAAGTTACTTTTTGGCATGACCTATTTTTTTAGCCCCTTTATTTATGTACACAGAATTCGATTTGAAGTTTGAAACACGTAGACGCCCAGGTAAGGAACTTCGCCCGTCTTTGGGTCTACTTGTTTTATTAGTTTCTGTAAGATCAGCAGCATAGGATCAGTAAGTCTTTCTGCTGAAACTTTTAAGCGGTTCGTTCCAAAGTGTTTTTTACTGTATTTTGGTAAAATCCTACCTGCACAGTACCGGCCAAAATTACTTGCTACTGTCAGACTCCGGAGTCACAGCGGAGTGGAGTCACTTGCTTTTGGAGTCAATGTATACGCCCATGTAGTTATATGTACTTTGACTCCGGAATCAAGTGACTCGAACTCCGCTCTAAAGCCTGTTTCACACGATGGGGAAAACGCGTGGGGTGCCCCTTGGGGCACCCCATGGGGTGTCACATGGTGCCACATGATGCCCCTCGGGGTGCCCCGAGGAGCACCATGTGGCATCGTGTGACACCCCATGGGGTGCCCCGAGGGGCACCATGTGGCATCGTGTGACACCCCATGGGGTGCCCCGAGGGGCACCATGTGGCACCATGTGGCATCGTGTGACACCCCATGGGGTGCCCCACGTGGGGAAAATCCGTATCGCTCGCCGTGCGTTTTTCTATGTGGCACCACATGCGACAGCCAACTAGTAAGCACTGTTGATGATCACGTGACTTTATAAAAATGCTTAAAGGACAACTTTAGGGCTTAAACTCAATCATTTGAGTTAATTCTTTCACATTTGGTTAGTCTATTACGGCGTTTACTAATACGTAGCTCATGAATTATATTTAAGTAAGCTACAAAATTCAAATAATTTTTATAAATTCTTACACGTAATTTATGCCCAAGGCACATATCACATATGTCAAAATTCAATGTAATACCTTCGTAAATACTTAGTATTTTGACCGTTTGCGCGCCTAAAAATTCAAACTCCCGCGCGTTCATGCCCCATTGTGTGAATACGTTACCCCAGGGGAATCCCCGGGGCCCGGGGGACACCACACGGTGCCACATGGTGCCCCTCGGGGCACCCCATGGGGTGTCACACGATGCCACATGGTGCCCCTCGGGGCACCCCATGGGGTGTCACACGGTGCCACATGGTACCCCGCGGGGCACCCCATGGGGTGTCACACGATGCCACTTGATGCCCCACGGAGCACCCCTTGGGGTGTCACATGGGGTGCCCCACGTGGGGATTCCCCACGTTTTTCCCCATCGTGTGAAACAGGCTTAACTCAGGCGTCTGAAGATAGTAATTTTGGTTGCCTTAGTGATAAAAAAACTATTTCAATTTAGCTTGTCGATGGCCTCGAACAGGCGAGGAACTGGCGCCGGGTCAAAGTAGTGTGAAAAATGGGTACAAAGGCAGCTGCATTCGGAGCGGCAATTCTCTGCGGTTTGAAGAAGATTACGTGGGAGGGGGAGGCAGCGAAACCGGAGGCCGCCCAAGCCATCAGGGAGGTGGAGGTGGCGGTCAAAGTAAGATTTTTTTAAGTATCACTGTTGCAGAGGCCATTCGGGATTTCTCACTTTGCACTAAACACTAAGAAAATGAGAGCAATATATCCACAGACTTGAGAAAAAAGTTAAAAATGCGACACAGACATTAGTTAGGTTTGCTGTGATCTTTTTACACGCGGTCATTTAAGTATTTTAGTGACATTTATTGCTTAGTTTCCATGTACATAGGTCAGTGCGTATCGTGGCTCTCCCGTTGAACTGAAGTAACCTAAATTCACTTCACGTTTGTTATGACTTAATTTTTAAGAAATGGCGAATTAATAATTAAGGCTAGTACTTAATCGTAACTGAAATTCGACTTTTTTACCTACCAAACCATAGTGTTAAGGTGGTAGTTGCATTTTCGAGGTTTTTGAGAATTCAATGTAAACTTTGCGCACACAGTACTCAACTTACGAACAATGTTTGAGCACGGATTTTTGGCACAGTAATCTAATAGTCAAAATCCCCAGGCATGTTCCTTATTTTTACCTGGGCCCGGTTTCATAAAAGATCCCTTGTGATTCATTAGTAACACTCGTGTAATCCAGACAGCGAGTTATAGCGTTGGGTATAAGTAACGTTTCTGTTCGAAACTTTCACAACATATCGCCAATATGTTAGATAATGTGTGGGCAAAATTTTGTCATGTTTACTTGATGCAGTGAAAAGTCTAGTAAGTCAAAGTCATTCATTAGTCCCAAATATTAGTAAATATGAGTGGCTTGAAAAAATCACTAATATTTGCAACTAATGAACAACTTTAAGTTGGCTATAATTTTCACTGGATAATGCTACTTTTTGGCGATTTTAACCACACGTTATGCAACCTAATGACAACCTGTCAAAAAAATTTCTAGCAAAAATAGTGTGTAAGCACAAAGTTATACTCCATTTTCTATGTTACATCATTGTTGAATCGCTATTCATTGTTTATGAAACCGGGCCCTGTGGACTTTTTTAGAGGGATTTAATCATTAGAAAATCCCTTAAATTTTCGTGCTTTTGTTTTTAAGCCATTTTCTCCGTAAATTGACTAGACATTTAAAAAGTGAGGGAGATGGCTGTGGATTTTAGATGTGTCAAAACCTCAGCAACTTTCAGCTCAAACACGATTCAGAGCTGTGGCGCAAACTTTTTGTAAAAAAACTTGAATGATGGAAAAAACCTTTTTCTAAACGCTTGCCCTGAAAAATACCAAAGGTTGACTTTCAATACATAGCATACTTTTAGGCAAACAAGCTCGTCTGCTGAGTAAGAAGTGTGCCTCCTGAATGAGTACCGATCATGACCTTGGAGTGTCTATATTCCGCAGGAAATATTAAACGCGGCCATAACCGCGCATTAGAGCACGGTTATGGCGAAGAGTGAAACATGAAAAGAAAAAATACTTGTCATTTTTGGACGAAAAGCTAGCTCTTGTTCCTGTTTAGTTCTGTTTGTATGGCTTGCAGTGGCCAGTGCGCATGTATTGCACTGAAGTCCCAAAAGTGCAAACCTACTAATAAATTTGAGTAAACTAAATTTCATTGAATATAATTAACTATAGTTGATTAAAGATATTATGTTAGCTGCCGACTGGCCAGTTTAACTAACACCGTTCTTGTTCAAAATAAACTGTAGTGGCAACAGCTAATAATAACATGTAGGTATGCACCCACGGTCGTTGGTTAAAATTTCTAAGTAGTATGTTATTTTATTTCAGTCTATGTAAAGCTCCGATTGTTTTCTTGTGATTTTTACGCGGCGGCCTCAGCCGCCGCGTATACACAACATTAGGGCAGTGTCTGTAACGAAGAAAAATCTCAGGTCCTGCCTCTAGTGTTGTTGTAGCTTGTGCACATGCACAGTCACATCAGCCTTGTGCAATCAGCGAGAAACCGGTTTCGCTCAGCGCTGATTATTATTATTGATTATTGTTGATAGTATGATTATGCACATTTCGACTGCTGGCAGTCACAATGAACTTCAACTGAGCGGCGTGGCTTGCGGTGATACCACATAACTGTGACCAATGCCAAAAGTTTAGCCGCACAAAATCGAGAAAGTTTACAAAAATTGAAAGACTAGCATCAAAAAAATTATTTTCATTAAAGACTGACCAAAACTCCTAATGAAGCGTTTATGTGCTTAATATAAGTACAAAGTCAATTTTCTGATTAGCATAAAATGTTTGAGATTTACACATATCAAGTTCATTGTCTCGTTCATGCGTAGTCACTCTGAGACTGTTCTTGATAGTCTTGGTGAGAATGTAATCAATTTATTCATGTATTTCTGCTCGCTTTTAAATAATTTGAAAGTGCAAAACGTGACAAAGCTGAAATAGTTGAAGTCTTGAGTACGTACTATGTATTATGTAAGTAAGTACGTATCTGTACTTGAGGCAGTAGTGGAAGTGAAACCTCAGTGCAAGTGCGTCATCATAACTGAGTATCCGTGAGATTCCCGGTTTGAATGCTCATTCCGCTACCATGAGGCATGAAATACGGTCTATAAACGGCCCGAACGTAATATTTCATAAGCGGGTTTTTGTCTGAACCACCTCGGAAGAAGACAAATTTGCCCTTACCTTTTACATAGTTTCACTTTGAAAAATGCCGCGTTATCTGTTCCATTGGAACAGTAAGCTATTTGAAATTACTTTTGACTTTATACACAGTTTAAAGTATTTAAGTCATCTTTACAAAGTATGTTTGATATAAAAACTGGCTACTCGGAAGACGTACTTGTTATTAATAGGCACTGCTTGCTGAATCGCTTTACAGTACCA
The DNA here is from genome assembly GCA_030248245.1 of Trissonchulus sp. WLG1_4. Classification (NCBI taxonomy): domain Eukaryota; kingdom Metazoa; phylum Nematoda; class Enoplea; order Enoplida; family Ironidae; genus Trissonchulus; species Trissonchulus sp. WLG1_4. Next base: position 145,717 of record JASANF010020643.1, on the reverse strand, counting down.
CAGTACAGCGAATACTGCTTGCCAGTCACTTCACAGTTTACGTTTCGGTAGACACTGCATTACATCAAAGGCTTCTCAACAGCCGGCTTAGCTCAGTTGGTAGAGCGTCCGACTATTAATCGGAAGGTAGGTGGTTCGAGCCCACTCCGGCTGTGACTTTTTGAAAATTTATCATACGACTCGTCCGCACTGCAATTAACACTGGAAATTCGACCTACCCAAAAATACATAGGACTCAGAGATTCTGAATATAGTATAGTAATAATAAGTGAAAGTTTGGTGCAAAATGTAATCATTTAATACTGCAGCCTGCTTGCTGTTAACTAATTGCAACCACTTCCGTATACTACGGCAAGGCCTGTTGCGCAGCTTAAAATAATTACAAACTGATTCTAAATGCATTGATTGAAAATTGACACTACTTGAGAGTTGATACTACAGTTTGATAATTAGCGTAGAACGAAGATAATTGATAATAAGTGATTCCAAAACTCCAACTTGTGAAACAGCGATCCAACGCTACAAAACAGCAAAAAGGGCCTTGGATCGTGGCAATCGTGCTGTATATCTTGTAGCATCGCACAGCTTCAGCTGACAAGAATAGAATAGTCACTTTGATCTGAGCTTGGAAAACTCGAGAAGCGTTGGTAGGAGTGTTGCAACCTTCCATATGTACTTTTGATGAAGCATTAACGAACAGGTTTTGTAAAACAAAGTGTCAAGTGTTTTCTCATTGTTTGCTGCATTGGCCAGCAGGAAAGTTAACCGACACTTTGTATGCAATGTGACAGACACACGGTGTACGCACCACAGACAAACTCACAGTCTACAGCACTAGCCTGCAGGAAATTTAAACTAGGTAACAAAATACACTGGGTGACACTGAAACACAGCAGTGGCCAGTAACAGGCAGTGACTCGCAGACGCATAACGCACAGCATGCACACAGTAAAACATACAGCCGCACACACAAAGCGTACTTTGCACTACAGCACACAAACCATAGCAAATCAAACTTAAATACCTGTTGCGCTGTGGCGCAACAGGAAAAATAGTTATACTGTATTGAAAAGACCGCTTGCGATTTGAAGCTGTAAACGCTGAGCTATGGCCTTCCCGAAAAACACCTAAAAACGCAATTGCCCCCTTATGTGCTTTTGTTATTACCAACAAAATATTCTTCACAAAATTATTGCAGGAGTCCAATGCCATGACAACGGCAGATATTACGATGTTGGACAAACTTACAACAAAGGAAACTTCCAGTTCCGTTGCAACAGCAGACAAGGGGGAGGATGGCAAACTGAAGTGATAGGTCAGTTAAGATTAAATGTAATCGTAGAAATTAAAGTTGTACATAAGCATGAACTAGGTAGTAGGTACATACCTAATTAGGTCTATAGGTAGACTCAGTAACATCTGCTTAAAAGAAATTTATGCAGACTTTTAGCTAAAAGAAGCAAAAACAGAGGTTACATACAATTTAAAACATATTAGAGACTATATGAATACAATACAAAATTAAATTTGTCGCTGAATACTTTGTTGCTGAATAAATTGTCGCTCGTTACTGTATTTGACTTTTGAGTAGAGCCTCTCATGGTGAAAGTTTTCACCAAACTTCATACATACGTAAGAATAGACAGCCTAAAATGTAGAAACTCAAAATATTTTGTAATTAATTAATATGCTGCAGATGTAGTGTCGAAAGCCTAAATGATTGGCTAAGGACTCTAATTGTGTTGCGGTATTGTAATTTAGGTTGCTACTGGCCAAGGATCAACCGTCACATGACCCCAGGGCAAACACTGCGACATGGCAACTACGAAGGTCGCTGCACACGAAACGAACGGGGTCAAATTTTGTTTGGAGAAAATCCAGTTTAAAATTGTTACTAAAAAACATACAACATTTTATACTGTTAGTTGTACTGATTACATAGTATTAATATCGCTCTGATAATAAAATTTATTTTACTTAAACCGCAAGAGTCGTAAAGAGCAAAAAATAGCTGAATAACAAAAAAAAAACAACAAACAAACAGCAAAACACAAAACATCCACTAAGCACTATGCTAAATAGCTTGTTTGACACAGCGCTCATAGCAGTTAAAGATGTACTATGTATTTTTAAAACAACGCTGTATGCTATGTATATGCTTTATACAGGGTTTGTAGCGCTCATAGCAGCTATATTGCGGGGGCAGAAGGGGGAAGTGAGGAAAATGGTAACGGGCGAAGTATATAATAGCGCAAATATAAAGAGGGGGTTGGATGGTCGCAGAGAAATTAATGCCTGTGAACGCTTTACATGGGATAGTAACCAAAAAAATAAAAAGGTGTTTAAATTATAAAATCAATACTTCCTACCGAATCCACATTAAATTCAACCGACAAGGTTTCTGTCTAAGACAGTCACAAGCAGGTATTTCAAAACGATTTGCATCACTGTATCAGTCGTTAGACGCTCTTTATAGCCATGTTTTAATCACTGTGAGAATTGATAGCGCAATTCATCAATAGTTGAGGTGAAAATTATGCTCGGCAAAAATGCAGCTGTCGTTGTTGCTTATTCTGCGCATCGATGTGTGCAGATCGAAGAAGAAAAGGGGCTTTCTGTTAGGCTCTGAAAGCAGTTAAAACGGAAGGCTTGCCGATAAATAAATACATTTTTACTGCTTGTTGGCCTTACAAAAGGTTGAGGACGATTTTGTATGTTCAAAAAAGTTTAGGCCGTCCGATCAAAAAGACTTGTTTCGAGTTGTGTGCCAAGATTATCATGACTACGGTGTTTTCAATGTTACTGTGGGCACGCTCACAAGTCGAGCATTTTTCTGCTGTTTCTTATGCTAGCGACAATAAGAACAATGGTCCTGCCTATGAACTCTTGGTTTGGTGATATTGTTTTTGGGCTTTATCAAGCTATATTTAGTGCATTCGAAAATGGTTCCGTTTGCGCCGACTTGCAAAACTGAAAAAGTCGGGACGGAAAATTTTAACATTGGCATATTGAATAACGAGTTCAATAAAAGTGAGTGACTGCTCAAGATAGACTGGCTCTTTTGCCCTTTTGCTTTAGTGAATGTGAACATGAATAATCTTTGTGGTACTTTATTTGGAAAAACTTGACCTTTTTAAAGCTAAATTTTGGCTTAACTAAAAAGGAAGTTTTACCAACTAAGTTTTACCGTGGGTATAAGTACACCTGTGCCGCAACTGCAATGGATTAAGTTATTAACTAACCAAAGTTATCGGCCGTAATCGGTTTATTTTGAATTGAGTTTTTGCAATATCCCAGAAAAGTTTGTTTATAAATTTGTGTAAAAATTTGGCTTCTTTAGTTTGCGTGCATTTTTGGCCCATAGTTTGGGTAACACGGTACTACGGCAGCAGAAGCTAACGCATTGTTTCACTAAAGTATTTTGCGCAAGTTAAGAAAAAGATCTAATCAAAACTTTTAATTGCACAATTATTAACTTGCACCAAAATTGTGAATTTTTTATGTTATTTGGAGATTAATAACTGGAGTTTTGATTCCACGAATACACCAATAAACACGGTTGTTTAACCATAAGGACCAAATAGCAAAGTATTAACCTTTGTTTCTGTAAATGGTCGGCTTTCGGTTGGGCCGACCCTGGTTTGGTAAATTAACGGTGGACTGCACCAAATCGGATTAACTGACGATTAGCTTAAACCAATTTAGCTCAGGCTTAAATTCCTTAGATCGGTTTAAGGGGGTAATTGCGTTTTTAGGTGTTTTTTTGAAAAGCCATAGCTCAGCGATTACAAATTCAAATCACAAGCGATCTTTTGCATTAGGTAGAACAATATGTTTTCTAAATGTATGCCATGCATTGAAATTAAACCTGTGATTTTGTTTCCAGTATAAGCGACTAAAGAAAGGTCCTTTCCAAAATATTACAATTTTTAACAAAAAGTTTGCGCCACAGCTCTGAATCATACGATTACCTGTTGGGGCTTAAAGTTGGTAAGGCTTTTGACATGTTTAAAATCCCCAGGCATGTCGCCCACTTTTTTAATAACTAGTCAATTTACTGAGAAAATAGCTGAAAAGCAAACGCACCGAAAATTTAAGATATTTTTTGTAATTAAAACCCTCTAAAAATGTCCACAGGTGAAATTTCGAAAAAGTGAGAGACATGCCTGGGGATTTTGACCGTTACAGTACTGTCCTAAAAATTCCTGCTCAGGCGTCACTTATAACTTGAGTACTGGTGGCGCAAAGTTTACATAGAAATCACAAAAACCTCGAAAACGCAACTACCACCTTAAGTGCGCTGCACCAATGACGATTAGCGCAGTTGGCGCTTAGCTGGAGTTTAGCTGTGGCTTAAAGTTAAGTCTCAGTAGCGTAAATTTAAACCTCAGCTCGACCAGGTTTAGCTGGGGATTAACTTTTGTGATTAACACGTGATAAGTTGGAGATTAGCTGAAGCTTAGCACCAGGTTAAATGTATGTTGACGCTAAGCTCAAGCTTAGTTAATTCTCAGTTAATCTGCAGTGGTGCAGCGGATTTAAACCTGAGGTTTAACTGCGATTTAACTAAATAGATTTAACTGGAGATTAGCTCCAGCTCAGACTTAAGTCAATCGGATTTGGTGCAGTCCACCGTAAACCTGTTTATGCCATCAACACCTTCACTTTTGAGCAGCGAATATTTACTTATGGGATTTGTATTTTAGTTTGCTTAATAATGCTTCGTTTTCTTCTGCTATTGTCTCTTGTGGCTGTGAGCTTGGGAACCCAGTGCTGGTTCCAAGGCCGCAGCCATGCAAATGGGGACGAATGGTGGGTCGGTGGTTTCAAGTATGTGTGTATTGCCAGCGGCTATGGATGGCAGGTCAAAGTCGTCGGTAAGATACCTCAGCATACCTGCGAAGTAATAAAACAAGGAGTGTTAACGCCTGTGTTCACTCCTTTGAAAGAGAAATACTAACTATATATACTCTACTACAGTAGCGACCAAAATTAGTTGATTACAAACCCCTGAATGAGAGTGAAGTGCGGAGTCACCTGATTCCGTGGTCCAAGTATAGCATAAGAATTGCTCCGAAATTGCTTTAACTGCGGAGCCTGTATGTAGCAAGTAATTTTGGTCGGCCCTAAAACGAACTGGAAATATGTACTAACTTTACGGCACCAGAAAACGAAACTTCGAGTTTTGAAGAGTTAACCCTTTCTCGCCGGGACGTTCTCTGTCTGGACTGGACAGCCAAACTCTGACACCCTCTAGTTTTTTGGCCATAGCTCGAGCTACGTGCGTCGTAGAAAGATGGCAAAACCGCCATTCGACAGAAAAATAAATGGTGACCAAAACATAATCAGCCCGATTAAGGCTCTAGGACGCACCGTTTTTGAGTTATAAGCGCTCAAAGTTGAAAGTTTGTGAAAAATTTGCGCCATCGCTCATGCATAATATGTACCTCACCCTAGAGTATTAACACAGCAACCGTGCGCTTGCATAGTGGAATGCTACAAATAAACTCAATATCCGCTGTTTCTGATGCAAAAGCCAACTGCCGGGGTTTCAATTTATTATCATAATGTGGCCATAAAGAAAATACTACTATTGCAATGAAAAAAGTCAAATTTTTACATTGCTCAACTAAGCATAGGTTTTGTTGTATGGCAGTAGGAGTCAAATTTGGCAGATACAAACAAAAATCTACGATTGGTAAAAACAAGCCCACTCTGCGGCAAAAGCATTCAGTAAGCATCAAGCATTTATTTTAAGCACATTGGCCAGAGGCCATCGTAAACCTGTTGGGCCAGCTACAGCATTATTTTACTTACTTGATTTATCTTCCATACAAAACATCTTCTTTAGCTATTTTAACAAAGTTTGTACAAAGTGCACAATAGATACGGGATCAAGACGTAAAATAAGTTATTGCTGCAATTAGTTAACAGCAAATCGACTTAGCGAATATTGTGTAAAATGTAAAAAAAAGTTGTCTCCGGCTGGGCTCGATCCATCAAACTTTTGGTTAAGAAACCAATCCGCTAGTACTCTGCGCCACGGAGACCACAGAGTAAGATCGTTTAGTTGTCGTTTTATTACAATATTTTAGGTACGAGAATTTTAACGCTGTGAACCTGGGCCAATCTTTCACAAAATGTTCCAGTCCTAAGTCCTAAATTTTACGATTTTGCAAATAAGGATTTATGTGCCGTGTTATATAACTATATAATTTTGGAACTTATTTATTGTTATCAATTTGCTTACGATATTTTATATCCTATTAATAATATCCTAATGTACTTTTAGTGAAGTCTCGGGACTCTGTGATCTGTGTGGTCGAGTGGTTAGTTTCATAGATTCTCAACCATGAGGTCACAGGTTCGATTCTAAGTTGATCACTTTTTGGCAGTCTTTTGCATTTCGAATTACTTCTCAACACAAGCACAGATCTCAACAACACAGTGAAACTACAAGGCATTTTAGTGTGACAGATGCACATCTAAGATATAAGATGTGTAAAACACACTCCGGACTTAAACACTTTAACGCTAGAACAGTGTTAAAGATACCAGAATCAAAATTAAAGACCTGTTGGGCTGTGGCCCAACAGGAAAAAGATTCGAGGATTAGTTGACCAAAACTAACTAGCCAAGTTTTATAGACCCAGATAGGGTACTCATACCGTTGGTGCCATATGGCCCCTCCAGGCATGAAAGGGTTAAAGGTTAACATTTGCTAAAAATCATTGTTCATTATTTGTTGTTGCCAATAGTTTAGCCGACGCCAGAACTTATTTGCCGTAAAATCACGAAAGTAAATCAAAGTTATTTAGTTACGAAATTATTGCAGAATCGAAATGTTTTGACAACGGTAAATATTACGCTGTGGGAGAAACATACACAAAAGGAAGCTTCAGGTTCCGTTGCAACAGCAGACCAGGGGGAGGATGGCAAACTGAAGTGATTGGTGAGGTTTTAAGACTGTTATCGTAGAAATTAATGTTGGATGATGAGACCAAACTTTAGAATCATTAAATCCTGCATCATTAAGGCATCACTCAGGCACCCAAATTTTGTGCTTAACTTTATTCAGCACCGTTTATGATAAAAACTTTTTGACAGTTGTTAAAAAAATAGAGCTTATGTTTGATATCTTCTTTGTCGCGAAAATTTTTTCAGAATGCTCAAACGTTTCTACAGGAGTCGAAGCTGGTATAAAAAACCAATAGGCATATCACTCGAAAATGATTTTTTTGTATTAATTGATTAGTTAAACAAATCCGTTGAAGCGATGTTGAGATGTTTACTATTTAGCTGCAAAGCAGCATTTAAAAAGTGAATAAAATTAGTGAATAAAAGTAATAAGCTGATAAATCTTTGATATTGTATAATTTTTGATTTACTTTCCTAAAAAATGTAGGTTATGTAATTTAGGTTAAATTCTCAAGACGCAATTAAGTAAGAAAAGTCTGATTTTAAAAAATTGGGGTACCTAACAGTTTTGTTTAGCTATAATTTTTGACCTAGGTTTCTGTTGCCGATAGGAATCGATGTGAAATTTTGCAGAATAAAAGAGTGTAGACGTCAAAGTTTCTATCCCTTTTTTTAACTTGCAGCAGTTTTTGTAGCCCCTCAGATTTTTAAACGGTTTTTGAAATTGATTTTATCGAACCATTTTCGAAAAAAAATTTTTGCCCAATAAATGTAAATCGCAAATCGAAAAACGTTTTGACGTCCTGGTTTTTGGTCAAACTTTCAAATCGATAAAAAGATCGTTAAATTTGTTAAGATTTAGCTGGGTTACAATAATGAGAAACTTAGAAACTAGGCTGAACAGAAATTCTGACATGGTCAAAAATATTGCCAACTTTGTTGCGCATATACAAACAATCGTTTCAGTTAATAAAGTAGCGCTTCAGTTGAAAATAGCAAAAAATACTTCCAACAAGCTGTTAAAATTTGCAAAAAAATAAAAATTTTTTCAATTTTTTCTTGCTTTTCCGATAATTTAGTTTAGAGCTATTATTGCCGGGAAATCTAGGTTTCGTTTCAGTGTCTAAACACATTAAATTAACGTTAAGAAAATGCAGTTTTCAGCGTTTATATGTAGTTGTATACGATTTATACTAGATCAAACATAGTTTTTTGGGTATCGAAAAAACTGCTCTAAATTGTCACTAAAGTTGTTGTGGCCACATGCACTAAGTGAAACCTGTACTGATTTTAACCACCCTTTGTTCGTTGAAACAAGTATTTTTTGCTAAAATCGATTAGCCTGAGTGCATATTGAAAGAAAACATGTAATAGTCTAACTATAAATTTATACGGCACTCAGAAGAAATGACTATGATACATTATGAGATATAATATGCAAAACCTCCTAAATTAAAAAGTTACTTATTATTAATTGGAACTGTATTTGACAAGAGCCTTCCAGGGAAAGTTTTCCCCGAACTATAGAAAACAAGAATGATAATTCAAAAGTAAGTGAGATCAAACAGCATGTATTCCAGTTCCTGTATTCTTTAAAAGCTGCTATAAATTGTGAATACTAAATAACAGATGTACTGTTGTAAACTCAATCAATGGCAGAGATGTTGCGATATTGTTGTTGTAATTTGTAATTGTATTAATTCAGGTTGCTACTGGCAAAGAACCAAACAAGTTATGAGCCCAGGACAAACACTGCGAAGCGGCGGACATCAAGCAAGCTGCACACGAGGCGCAGACGGTAGAATTTATTTCGGTGGAAATTAAGTTTAAAATTGTGAAAACCAAATATAAAATGTTTGTTGGTGATTACTGTCAATGTCGTTGTGGAAATAAAATTAATTTTTCTTTGTGTTAGAAAACATCTAACAGCAGCAAAATATGTGCAAATCGCCTGTCCTGTTCACAAATTTGGACTACCTGGATTAGATTAACTGATTAACTGGTATATTATTATACTATTCTATATATGCCCCCGAGTTGTGCAACATTTTGCTGTCATTTTCGTTATTGTTCTAGACGATTTGCGCAACATTTTCCTGTCGTTGACATTTCCTGTCGTTGATGCGTAACAAAATTGTTTAGAAACATTGCAGAAACGTCAAAATTAATGAATTTGCCGTCGTTTTTAGAGTGTTTGGAACGTTTCGCGCTACATTTTACCTCTGTTTCCGCAATGTTTATAAAAGATTTGCGCAAAATTTTGCTGATGTTTTGCAACTTGCGGATGCGGCTGCAAAATGTTGGGCAAAGCAATTTAAGAACCATGTTTGTGGGACTACCGCAAGTTTTTTCCACGTTCCGCGCAACATTTTGCTGTGTCGTTTTTGCAATGTTTCTAAACGATTTGTCGAATATTTTACTGCCGTTTCATTAATGTTTCTAAACGATAGGTGCAATATTTTGCTGTCGTTTCCGCAATGTTTTTTAACGATTTTAACGAGCAAAATGTAGTGCAAATCGCCTATCCTATTCACAAATTCGGATTGCCTGGATTAGATTAACTGAATTAACTGGAATAACTCATCACAGAAGCATGAGATCTATTTCAAATTAAACACAGTTGGTTCTCTGTGTTAGTTGCATAAACGCACAAATTCTACTATACTAAAATTCTTTGTCGAGTTATTGTAGTTAATTCAGTTAATCTAATCCAGTTAATCCGAATTTGTGAAAAGCCTCCTAGAAACATTACGAAACCGATAGCAAAATGTCGCGCAAATCGTCTAGAAGCACTCGGTAGAAACATTGCGGAAGTGACAGCAAAATGTTGCAAAAATCGTGTAGAACCATTGCGGAAACGGCTGCAAATGTTGACAAATTGTTTGAAAATATTGCCGAAACAGCAGCAAACTGTTGCGAAAAATGTTTGAAAACATTCCAAAAACGCCAAAAAAATGGGGGCAAATCGTTAGAAACATTGCGAAAACGGCTGCAAAATATTGCGCAAAACGTTTAAAAACATTCTGAAAACGGCGGCAAAGTGTGGCGCAAATGACTTAGGAACATTGCGGAAACGGCGCAAATCCATTTGAAACATTGCGGAAAGGATTGCAAAATGTTGCCAAATATTTTGGAAATGTTGCCGAAACAGCAGCAAACTGTTGCGCAAAGCGTTTAAGAACATTCCGAAAGCACCAGCAAATTGTGTCGCAAATCGTGAGAAAGGAAACATTGCGCAAATTAATTTGAGTAACTTGTTTGTTGGACTTCCTCAAAATTTTCCAGCTTTCCGAACATTTTGCTGCTGTCTCACATTTTGCTATAGTTTTCGTAATGTTTCGAAACGGTTTGCGCGACAATTTGCTGTGGTTTCCGCAATAGTTCAAAACTATTTGCGCACCATTTTGCTGTTTTCGTTTCGTAACATTGAGGAAACATCATCAAAATGTTGCGCAAATTTGAGCAACATGTTTACTCAGGCCAATTTTTTTCAACTTTTGGGTTTTGCATTTCAGCAAATCGTTTCTAAACATTGCGGAAACATCTGCAAAGCAAGTTGAGCAACATTTTATTGTCGTTTCATAATGTTCAATATCGGTTTCGTAATGTTTCTAGGAGGCTTTTCACAAATTCGGATTAACGGGATTAGATTAACTGAATTAACTACAGTAACTCGACAAAGAATTTTAGTATATTTAAAAAAAACTGTGTTTTTAAGTTGTTTTTAAAAGTATATGAGTTATTCCAGTTAATTCAGTTAATCGAATCCAGGTAATCCGAATTTGTGAATAGGATAGGCGATTTGCACTACATTTTGCTCGTTAAAATTGTTAAAAAACATTGCCGAAACGACAACAAAATATTGCGCCAACAAAATATTGCGCCATTAATATTAAAATATTGCGCCGTTTAGAAACATTAATGAAACTGCAGCAAAATATTCGGCAATTCGTTTAGAAACATTGCGAAAACGACACAGCAAAATGTTGCGCAGAACGTGAAAAAAATTTGCGGAAGTCCCACAAACATGGTGTTTAAATTGCTTTGCCCAACATTTAGCAGCCGCATCCGCAATTGGCAAAACATCAGCAAAATTTTGCGCAAATCGTATTATTGCGGAAACAGAAGTAAAATGTAGCGCGAAACGTTTAAAACACTCTGAAAACGACGGCAAAATGTTTCATCAATTTTGCCGCTTCGGCAATGTTTCTAAACAATTTTGTTACGCATCAAATGTCAACGTCAGGAAAATGTTGCCGTAAATCGTCTAGAACAATAACGAAATGGCAGCAAAATGTTGCACAACTCGTGGCATATATAGAATCGGTGCCGCATATTCGTGGAAGCGACACTGGATTGTCCCACACGTTATGGGTTAGATTGCTCTTTTACCAATGCGGTTTTTGAAGTAATTATTTCTCCAAGGGGGGGTGGGGGTGCCCCATTTTGGTGTTTTTGAGGTGGGTGGTGGGGGGGGGGGGGGGGGAAATGGGATTTTTTTTTTCTTTTCCCCGGTAAAGCGCTTTTTTCCCGGAAGGAGTGCCCCAGAAAACCGAAACACCAATTCTAATTTCCACACTCGCAATTGGTAGAAATCCCTGCCATTATTAGTTTTTAACAGTAAGCCAGCACTTTGGCGTCAACTGTTCTATGTTAAAGTTTCGTTCGAATTCGTTCGAGTATCATGTTTTAAGCACCATTTGTTTGCAGGTAAACAAATTCGCAAATTAACATGCAGAACACAGTTATATTGTTAACAGCAACGTGTATTAACGTTTTGACTGCATTGAAAATCAATCAAGCATTTTTCGAAGCTAAAAACCCTTTTAGATATTGAATGAAAACGGATATTAATGAGCCGTAGCATACTTCTAGATGGTGCTGACTTGGCAGCTGTATGGCTGAAATTCTGGTACAAGCTCAGTGCAGTTAAGTTTTAGCAGCTAGTGTACCATTTTATCTTATGCGTTGCGTTAGAAAAAATAGATTTTAATTTATATCTTGAAAATGAGAAACAGGGCCTAAAAGACCTAAGGGCTGTGGTGTAGTGGTTACTGGTTAACATTCTCAACGCACGAGCGGCCCGGGTTCGATTCCTACATAATGTAACTTACTTGATGAATTATTGTTTTTAGCTGATGCCATGTATAATTTGTATAGTGTACGTTGTACTTTAAGGTTCATAGTTTCTGACCCAACCCAACCCAACCCTTGGGCACCCACGACCCGCGGCCACCCTTGGGTTGTCCGTTCAACCCTGCGGTACCCGTGCTGTGTGCAGTGTGACTGTGTACATACTTATTCGTAAAATTGGTATTGGTATCTCGGTATTGGTTTTGATTCGTTCTGTGTCGATCGTGAAATCCTGGGGTTGCGACTGCTAGTAAGCCAGGAAATTTGGTATGGTGTGATATCAGTATGGTGTGATTCAAGTAGGCTAAAAGGCGCACGTGTTCCGCTTTTGAGGCATCGGGTTTGCCCGTGGTAGTATGAGTATCGCCGAGCAGCATAGTCGCAACTCGCAAGGATATTTTAAGTCTAACTCTAAAGGGAATGATGAGCTTACAAAAATGCCTTAGGTATCCGAGTGAAGCGAGCTGGTAGCTCAGTGGCTAGCACTGTGAAACAGGCTCAGGCTATGGTCACGGATCGAAACCCGGCCAAGGCTTGGACTCATGCAGGAAAGGGTTAAATTACGACATATTTTTTGCTATTTTACTTTTTAGGTAGAATTCTAATTATGCTGAGTGTCAGCGTTGTTTTATTTTCTTTTGTTGCGTCTTGTTTGGGTTCACAGTGCCTGTATAAAGGCAACTATTATGCAAACGGTGCTACATGGTGGTCGGGAGATTTCAAGATGGCTTGTAAAGTTGAGAGCAACGGTGCCTGGTCCGCCAGCGTTGTTGGTAAGATTACGCAAACTGATCATAAAAAATTAACCAGCAGGGTTTAACATCAACAAAAAAGTTTTATGTCCCTAACCAGCGCACCCATTCCTCCAACATTGGACAAATTATAATTTACATACGCACGGTGCCGTGGAAAGCTCAACTTTGTTACTTAAGTGTCTGAACGAAGACTGATTATGATGTGTGTCGGAGTTGTGCATTTAATTCTTGACAGGTGTAAATTATTTGTGTCGGAGGCATGGCATGTCGGAGGTGTGTGCAAAATACAAACCTGTCTGAAACCGCAATCTATATACATAGTGAGAGCAGCTGCAGGACGCTAAAGCTTATTTCAGCGTGCTTATAGGAGCCAAGTGATACTCAAGCTTTGACTTATTTTTACAGGAGTTTGATTTATGATTTGATGGTTAACTCATTTCAGGCTGTCGGTGGCCACGAACTGGGCTGGAATTGGCTCCAGGTCAAAGCCGTGTCCAAAATGGGTACAAAGGCACCTGCATGCGAGGTCAGGGAGGCTCCTTGCGATTCAATGAGTTTTACGTAGGCGGAGAAGGAGGAGGCGGAGGTGGCCTGACACCAAGCAACGGTAATAAATATTCATCGGTCCAGTCTTTGAATATTAATTAACAAATCCTTCTATTTAATAGTTAGCAATTTTAGACACGAATCCAAATGTGTATGTTTAAAACGTCTTGAATCAAAACCTCTACCGTTCATAACGTCTACCGACTGAGCGTCTTAAAGACAAAACGTCTAATTGTTTAGAAAACTGAAGAAGTGAAATAAAGCTCATTAACATTCAGACAAGTGTAACGATAATAATATCAACAGTACATAATAGGACCTATTATGAACTATTAGCAAAACTAACTAACTAACTTTAACTTTAACTGAAAGTAAAAAAGTTAAGGGTATTACTTTAACTTTAACTCCAAAAAAAGTTAGAGGTCGTACTTTAACTGTAACTTTAACTTAAATTAAAACAACCTTACTTTAAATTGGAGTTATTTTAAAAAAGTTACATAAAAGTCATTGATTTTCGGCTTACTTTAACTTTTACTGTAACTTTAACTTAAATTGAAGCAATGGCTTTTACCTACTTTAACTTTAACTTTTACTTAAGTGAAAATGGTTTAACTTTTTTGCCCTAGAGTTTCTACTAAATTAGTACTTAATTAACCTAATTATTAACTATTTAATTACTACCACTTGAATCTACTCCAAACCAAAAACCTCTTGTCAACATGGGATCAAACATTTGTTTCAATACAAAAACAGTAGACTTCTGTAACAATTGCCAAGTAGCACCTGTAAAGTGTAAATGACATGAATTCTTGGAAGAATGAGCTCAAAACAATGCGCAGAATAGAATAAAACATAAAACAATGAATCAAATAGAACAAGTAGGCCCCAAAAGGGGCAAGGTTCCTTCCCCGGTGTCTACCTTTCAGGTTTAAATGAATTAGTTCTTTATTCCATACTTACCGTAAGCTGCTATACCTACTTCGTATCTTACTCTACTTTATAACTAGCTTATTCTAACTTAATCTAAATACGTAGTACGTACAAAAAAGTGCTGCAGCATGTTAAGCATACCGCTGCACGAGCCATTTGGCTCAAAAGTGACACTTTGATCTGAGCTGAGCAAATCAGCTCTAAGAACAAGAAGCGATAAACACTGTTTTCTAATGGCTCTTATATACTGCTGGTGAAACATCCCGGTGCCGATTTTGAAAAAGTACATTGCTACAGCAGTGTACATCGATTATTGATTTTTCTGCATATACGCAGACAAAAATCAGCAGGCAGCTCCCAAGCTGAAAATACACGTAAAACATACTGGCTAGTCAGCCTGCTCAGTAGCGTTAAACGCTATGAGCAGTTAATTTCAAAACAATAGTTCCTTCTCTAGAAGGAACAATAATAGGCAGAACGTAAAGTGGTCCTAAACTGAAAATTCAAGTCCGATCGTTCATTTAACTGACGTTTTGCCCTTTCAATGTTTTTAGTGACAATTCTACAAATACAAAAACTTGAGTATCATTGAAAAAAAGCAATAAAGCAAAAAAAAGAACGCCACAAATGATTTCATGCATGTTTCGACGTATAACTGAAAATAAGTTTCAGTTATTGCATGTAACTGAAAAAAATATCAGTTAACTGATTTCAATCAGTTTTTTACAACCGAAGCAGTTCAGTTACAGTTAAGTTAACTGCTTTTGAGAATTGTGCAGTTAAGTTATCAGTTTTTAACTGCTTTGCATAATCAGAACAGTTCAGTTATCAGTTATTATCAGTTAACTGTAACTGCTTAACTTTAACTGAAAATGAATCAGTTAGCAGTTAACTGAAAACATCCCTAGAGTACATAATGGGAAGAGTATGACACTCTTCCCATCGGCCAGCTTGGCAGCGCGGTAGATGCGTTGCACAATAACGGCCAAAAAAGGTCCCAAACGGGACCCGGCCCCAAATGGGTACCTGGTACCCAAACGGGCCCTCCAGGCACCCAAACAGGCCATCCAGGTACCCAAATGGGACCCAGGTACCCAAACGGGACCCAGGTACCCAAATGGGCCCTCCAGGTACCCAAATGAGACCCCAACGAATCTGATTGGCTGAAGGGGGTACCCAAACAGGACCCAGGTACCCAAACAGGACCCAAGTACCAAAACGGGACCCAGGTACCCAAATGAAACCTCTTTTCAAAGCCAACAGCCAATCAGATTGCAGCTGCCTTTAGCTCCGCCTACAATCAAGCTACCCGAATCCCTAGTGCAGCAGCCCATATAACGTTGCGAATAATGCTGTTTTTCTTGTGTTTTCGCATTTTTAGCAACAAAAGCTATTTATGGCATATTAAAATGAACTGGTAAGTGGTAATGAAATTTCGGGAAGGGGAGCGGCAAATTTTATTAGTTTTTTTTGGGTTTTTTCTAAGTTTCTTCACAAAGAAAAATCTGTTTGGTCATATTACAAAACATCTCAGTAGCGTGGCCAGAAAAAATTTTCGGACGGGAAATGGCTTTTCGATTTTTTGAGATGTGTAAAAATGAACATATCTGTAATTTTAACTGCCAAAAACGACACAAACTCGCATATTTCGTTAAAAAACAATGGAAATTTTAGACCAAAGAAGCATAGATAGTGAAACTGAGGCTCAAAAATACTGGAAATTACATATCCGACAGTCCGGCGAGCTTCCAGAAGGTAGCAAATCTTGAAAATTTACGATGTACATAATATTTTGACGTTAGACCACGAATTCACTAAAATGTGATTTTTGCTACGGTAAAACAGCTGAAACGACAGTGGCATACCGGCATTCGGGGGGGGGCATGACATTCCGATTTTTTGTAATACTGAAAATACACGTTTTGGCAATTTTAACACTTATAAAACGCCTTACAAACGCAAGATCACTAAACCATATTTTTTCGTCAAAATAACGTTATTATCGCGTTCAGCATCTCAAATCAACTATTTTGACATATTTTGACAAGTCATGAAAAAACATGTTTTCAAGGGTGTCAGAGGGGGTATATCAGTTCTGGCTACTAGGTAAATCTGGCAGCAAAATTAATAGCACATTGCAATGCACAGTATAGGGGTTTATATTCGCATACAAAACGACAGGCCTCCATCTGTAACCGTTTTGGCTGCACTGCCCATAGGTAGTCTACCCCCTAATACACGTAAATTACCCTCCAGGCCCCCTACCTAGTGCTATAGTGGCACGATCGATTCCAAAATAGCAGATGCACTACAACCCAACTACAGTACCATGCATGCAAAAGATCAGACTTGGGCTGCTTGCGTGACTTCTCCAAAAGCGGCGCCACTGAATTTTTGACAGCCATTTTTCGAGGCCCAAAAAAGGGGTTTCCCCCTTCCCAGCAGAGCCAAAACGGCAAAAGCCTAGAACACCATTTTGCTAATGCCTCTATTCCCAACCAGATTGAATATAAATAGCACAAAAAAGTGCCCCGCCAATGTGTATTTCTTGAGATTTGCGACCGGAAAAAAAAGACGGAAAAATCCGAGTTTGCGGGAGACGATTTTTCATATCTCGAGTAATACCAACCGATTTGCTTGAAATTTGGCCAGCATGTAGCCGTCCCCTAGGCAAGTGCACACGCCAAATTAAAACAGATTTGCTTGCATAAATTTTTAGTTATTAAAAAATTCATTTTAAAATCTCGCAATATGGTGTGTGGGTCCTATTCTAGGGTTTGGCGCTATCGCGCCAACCCTGATCATTTTAATTTTGCAATCAGTTCAAGTAATTCCATTTGTTCCTAAATTTCTGAACGAAATTAAAAGTGAAGGCATAAACACACAATTAGGGTCAATTCATGGTACCTACCACTTACCAGTCCATTTTAATATGCCATAAACAGCGTTTGTTGCTAAAAATGCGAAAAAACAATAACAACAGCATTATTCGCAACGTTATATGGGCTGCTGCACTAGGGATTAGGGTAGCTTGATTGTAGGCGGAGCTAAATTCAGCTGCAATCTGATTGGCTGTTGGCTTTGATTAGAGGTCCCATTTGGGTACCTGGTTCCCGTCGGGTACTTGAGTCCCGTTTGGGTACCTGGGTCCCGTTTGGGTACGCCCATCAGCCAATCAGATTCATTGGGGTCCCATTTGGGTACCTGGAGCTCCCATTTGGGTACCTGGGTCCCGTTTGGGTACCTGGGTCCCATTTGGGTACCTGGAGGGCCCATTTGGGTACCAGGTACCCATTTGGACCGGGTCCCGTTTGGGACCCTTTTTGGCCGTTATTGTGCAACGCATCTACCGCGCTGCCAAGCTGGCCGATGGGAAGAGTGTCATACTCTTCCCATTATGTACTCTTGATAGTGTGTAGTTTGGAAAGCTGGCCGCATTTTCTAAAAAATTAAACATTACATTGAATTAATTTTATTTTTTTCAAGTAATTTTCCATTCACAGTGTTGTACAAAAAATAATGTTGTTATTCTATTCTTTCAATAAACTGCGTTTTCAATATAACATCTTGAAGTTTTTGCTGATTAAAGGTTAAATCAATTGTAATTATTAAATTTTAAGTCTTGCTGTTTTGAAAGAGCGATTAACCCAGCTAGATGTCCGCCCGTGTATTTTGTTGAAGTGAAAACATCCAAATATGTTCGAATATTATGACTACTTGTATACGAGCGCTGTTACTTAGTATTGAATCAAAACGGCAAAAAAGTTGTTCCTACAAACATTCTGCTATTTTTACACTGCAAAAACTTATAGTTTCGTTACCATAGTTTTGTCTTTAGTTTTTTCTGTGAAGAAACAAAATTCAGGCGATTCAAAACAATTTTAACAAAAAATGTTTCTACGTCTTTGCTTACTTTTCACAATTGTAAACTTCAAGTTCACGACTCACGTATCTGTATCTAGGCAATTTTAGGGACAGTACTTTATAATGAGACAGGTCGATTTTTGTTCTTTTTATGGTGCAAATTTAGTCAAAGGCGGAAACTGAACAATACGTCTGTAATTGTTAATGGAAGAAGTCTTTCTAGTTTTTCTGCTTAGAATACAATTATTAGATGGAATTTGCACTGAGAAAATAATGTTTTTGGCCTTGGTTGTTGAAATAAGATAAATTGAGTCAATATTTCATAATAAAGAATAGTATTAAAAAATTTTTATTCTTGCAGTTCCTTCCTTTTTTTTCCTTCACCTTCTGCGTTAAGGGTTTAGGGTTATAAAAACCCTCTTCACCAGGCATCCGTGGGAGAGCCACATTTGCTTTTGCAAGCGAACATGCACTGACTAGTCCGGTAGGGTCATGGTTTAAGTTATGAGTTACCAAAGTGCAGCCCGTCTTGTACTTTCTGTTCCATCTTATTCTTTCTTCGCAATCGAGTACCTTCGATTACATAATGTGACGGATAGCTTTCCTTCGCCGTTTTCGAACATTTTCATACTGCTTCTGTGTCTTCCGTTTCTGGTCTTTTGGTTCTCATAGCTCTGCCAAAATCGAATATTTTTCTTTTGACTTTAATTTCTCAGGTTTTGTAGTTCTTACTTATTACCTTAATGACTTTTCGTATTTTGGTCGAACCCTTTCTTCAGTTTTTTAAGCATTCTTGTTTTAGCTTTTTCGTATATTTATATTATTCATTTCTGTATTAGTCAATTTTTGATTTTGCAAACGTGTTCCTAACAGTGTAGTTTAACATAATATTTTATAATTTTGCTCTTTGCAGCCTTTTGGAATGTTTTGATCCTTTCTGCTTTTTCTTTGGAGTTTCTTCAGCTGTAATGTGATGTTTCCTCATTTACTTTCAAGATTTCTGTGCAATATTGTTAGTTTTGTTGGCGTTGTTTTTGCTTAACTTTCCTTCCAAAGTATCTATGTTTATTATGTTGTATCCTTGTTTCAACGTTCGTTGGGTTAACAAATTGAAGAAATTATTAAGGATTGAACGTCGTTGGCCATTTTGATTCATATTCGTTCCCATTTGCTCATTTTGTGTTAGTTTTTGCGTTCGGTAGATGTGCCTCTTTTCTACAGTATTATAGTTGTTTGCATATTTCAGTCTTCCCGTTATCTGTTAGTTACTGCTTGTTGTTAGCCCTATTTTTGGCTATTTTTTGGTGACGGATTATGTTTAGTAGTTGATGTCAGACAATCTCGATTCAAGGAGGTTCAAGTTCATGTCGTAGTGATTGGATTTAAGCATCTATTTCTTGAGCTTCTTCCAAGATGATAATTTCCAATCTTTGGATAATTTTCTGTTTTAGATATATAATTAGAAGGTTTTCTCAATTGTTTGTCTTCTTTTAAGTAGTACTTAAGTTTGCTCATTATGATTTTGTAAAGGATTGATGTAAACTCGTCCTTGTCAGACTTTTTAGTTGTCAGCGTGAATGTTGTTAGCGTCGTTGATCTCGACTTTATTTTTCTTTAAATTCTTCGCGTTTCAGAGTTCTCCTAATGCAACGAAAATATTTTAAGATGTTTTATGTTTTAAAATAAAGCCATCTATGTATGCTTATTACTTAGCTTAGAGTCGAAATAATTTCAATTATGTTATCCTTTTAGTCCAATGTAAAGACAATGGGAGACGCTACAGCGTGGGACAAACTTTTTACAAAGGAAACTTCCAGTTCCGATGCAAAAGCAGGCCGAACGGCTGGCGAACAGAAGTCATTGGTAAGATGACCAGGTATAACTGACGCACTCGGCGTTTTTTCGTACAGCGTGCGTACATATACATGAGAGCACCCTTGATCGTGCTAGAAACTATACCTACGTTCGTACTTACAGTCAGGTGTAGAAATTGATGATCGGCGGGTCAAAAATGTGTGCGCAGGTACAATGTAAGAACCAACAGCTACTAGTGGTTTACGCGCCTACAATAGGCCTACATATTACACTAACAATCTTCACCGAAACAAAGCAATATTGTTGTTGAGTTTTTAAAATCCACACTTGTAACAACTAGTTCGAAACTGAGAGTTTTAAGAAAAGCTAGAAAAATGCAGCAATCAGATAATAACAAAATGCTTCTTTTCTCGTAAAAAATCATAACAATCAATTTCTATATAGTTAATAGTACATTGGTCGAAATGATCATTCACTCACATGTGTCAGTCAAATTTTTTTGACCGATTCCGAGTCTTCTTCCGAATGTTCTGGTTCGGTTGTCTTATATTTTTAAGCCTTTAAGCCCCTCCGCGTATATACTATATTCAGAATCTCTGAATCCTATGCATTTTTGGGTAGGTCAAATCTCCAGTGTTAATTAACACTGGAAAGGCAGGTAGGTCGATCAGCCATAGTATTCTGCACTGCCTGACTGCCTGCAGTGCAGAAGATCTATATGATGCATTTTCAAAAAGTGACTGCCGAAGTGGATTCGAACGACCAACCTTCCGATTAAGAGTCAGACGCTCTACCAACTGAGCTAAACCGGCGTTGCGTAATGGATGATGTAAAGCAGTGTATACCAACCAGTAAATACTGTGAAACGACTCAGCGAGCAGCGTCTTTTAAATAAAAAACATGAGAAAACAATTAGAGCTTTACTATAATGAATTATAGTTTTACTTAGGAATTTTGCAACGTCTAATATTATTAATCTGTCTAATAACGTATAATATATTGTTATTAGTAGCTGTTGTAGTTTATCTTGAACAAGAACGATGATTAGTTAAACTGGCCAAAAAGCAGCTAACACAGTATCTTTAATGAATGATAGTTGACTATATTCAATCAAATTTAGTAACTCTTTATTAGTAGGTTACTAGGTTTACGCTTTGGAGACTTCAGTGCATTATGCATACGCACTGACCTCTGTAGACAACAAGTAAAAGCTTATTGCAAAAGTAATCCAGTGAGTGCAAAGGGTTGAAGGATGAACGTTTGACAACATTAGGCCTGTTGCGCAGTAAAAAGTAATTGTCAGCCACAGTAAATTTAAAAAATTTCAAGAGTACATCATACGAAGAGTTTCAGACTCCTCAGTCTGTTTTTTGATTTTTAGTCTTCTGCGCTCAGATTTTTGCTTTGTTATCGGTGTCGTTTTGGGCAAAATTAGCAGTGTATATTTTATAAGAGAAGGAATTATGTGCAGTTTGTTTGATTTGAACAAAAATTTAGTTATCGCATCAAAGTTTCCATAAAAAAACTAATAAAGCTCAATTTTTCAAGCGTATTTAATTGGAAAGTTGTAAAACTACATTATATTAATATTATATTTGTGAAAACAAAAAATGCTGTATTTCACGTCCTACTTCAAAAATCAAGAACTGCGTCTGTTAAATTCGAGTTTCTTAACTATAGTGTTTATGTTCTAAAGGAAATAAGACGCAATTATTAATTTTCGAAACAACATTGCGTTCATAAGCTACAAACAGGCATACAGGTTAGTTATTAAACATAAATAAAGAAAAGTAAAATCCATAAACGCAATCTTATTTCTAGCTAAAGAGCAAATATAGGGGAAAAATTCATTAACATCTAATTAAATAAAAGTTAAAACCAATGAATTTTAAGAAATTAACGAAACCCGAGATCAAACCAGGGACCTTTAGATCTTCAGTCTAACGCTCTCACAACTGAGCTACTTCAGCTTGAACAGTGTGACAATTTATGACCAGTAATTAGAAGCGTAAAGCATGTTTGATGTTTCATTCTGGTTTAAGATTTTTATTGCCAACCATCTTGTTATTAAACTAATATGTTTAGATTTTCTTGTCGAAGGAACTTTTAGTGTTGAAATGTTTGCTGCATTGGACTGTATTGTCAATAAGTTATTGATATTCGGCCAATATGAGCTGAGTGTGTACTTTAAATACTGTACTCGTGTATTGATACCTACTGAAATTCTTACAGGCAAGGTACACACTGTGGTGTTATTATATGCATATATCAGCTATATCATATATTGACAGCAGCCTGTTGGCAGCCACCACACATTATACAAGAGACAGGCAGTAGCAAACACACGCACACAACACAAAAGGTAAGTAATTTGTCACGTAAGTGTATGGATTTACAGAGTCTGCAAATCCTATACAAACCAAGTATAAACTACCTGTTGCGCTGTGGCGCAACAGGAAAAACAGAAATAAGAGTTAGCCTTTCGTCCGAAATTGACAATTATTTTTTCTTGTCATTCACTTTTTGCCAAAACCTTGCTCTAATGCGCGGTTATGGCCGTGTTTAATATTTCCTGCGGAATATAGACACTCCAAGGTCATGATCGGTACTCATTCAGGAGGCACACTTCTCATTCAGCAGACGAACTTGTCAAAACTTTAGTAACTTTCCAACGTTTGAGCTTATCAACTGGAAGAGTATTAACGCTACAAAAAAAGCAAGCAAATAAACCACAATTAGTTTTAGTTTTCAACTTTTATTGTAGTATTTATTTATTTATTTATTTTTATTTATTTATTTATTTATTTAGTTATTTAGGTTGTTACTGGCCGCGAACTAGACGTGTAATGACGCCTGGTCAAACACTTCAATACGGCGGTTATCAAGCTCATTGTACACGAAATTCACAAGGTCTGATCCATTTCGGCGAAAACCCGGTGTAGTATGAAAATTTAAAATGGCGTGTTTTGGTCATTTTAATATTTTTAATTCAAATTAAACTGGAAATAAACGTTTGGGGTCTTGAACTTTATTGTTATTTGTGTTAGTCAGAGTACGACGCCACAGCAGCACTTTATATGGCTTTGAAAAGTTCAGTTCATAGGTAAGGTAGGTGTTTGTGACAAGCAGGAACATGTTTTAATAGCGTCGCTTAGTGAAATTGTTATTAAAATTATGTAGATAAAATAAAATTATTATGGAACAGTCCTATCATAAATTAACGGAAATTACAGTAAACCGAGAGGTTTGCAAACCGAGAGGCTTTGTCAAACTTGTCAAACCTCAAACCGAGAGGCTTGCAGAATCAAGGCTAGCTGCTGTGTTTGCTATACTGCCAACTGCACTGTACCGTTATTTTAATAGTGCTCTGGACTTTTAATATTAATATTAATAAAAATAGGAGAGCCCAAAAAATTTTAATAGTAATATTAATATTAATAGAAGCGCGATTTTATTTTAATTTTAATATTAATATAAATAGCCAGTCAAATTTCTTTAAATATTAATATTAATATAAATAGTGTTTCTGATTTTATTTTTAATATTAATATAAATAGAAGCATAAAATCTTTTTAATATTAATTTTAATATTAATATAAATATGAATTGAATCTTCACGCTAAGGCTCAATAAAACATAGAAAACACACAATTTTCAGGGATTATACAAGTAAGATTGCACGTCATTGACCAAATGGCAGCCTAAACGACTGCCTCTTCAAGCACTATTAAAAATACTATTAAAAATGCAGCTACTTTTAATATTAATAGTGCCCATAAATTTTAATTTTAATATTAATATAAATAGTGTACCTAATTTATTTTTAATTTTAATATTAATATAATAGCCAACCTAATTCATTTTTAATTAAATATTAATATAAATAGGGCAGATCATTTATTTTTAATATTAATATTAATAAATTAGTATTAAAAGTATTTTTAATAACGATTTTTAATATTAATATTAATTATTAAAATAACGGTACTGCACTGTGTGCCTAGGGCCACCGGCGTAGAAAATAACGCGTAGCGTAGCCCACAACCGCGGTTATGAAACCTGTAAATCGTCTCAGGATAAGTGCAAGAACCAAGACCAGAAAAAAAAGCCGAACTTACAGGATTAGGTAAAAAAACCCTCAGAACAAAACTATAATCTCTTCTAAATTAACAGTTAAATAATTATAAACAAAATCTTCCATTGAAACAAGGCACACTGAAATTGGCCAATGTAATGGACACTGAATATAAATTATATTAAAAAAATAATGATAGATATGGAATAGATAGTAATAAAATGCTAATTTTAGCTCAAATTTAAAAAATATATATTTTAGAGAGACAAATAGATTATTAAAAAAACTATTTTTTCGTGAAAACGTCGCGCGATGGCTGACCAATACTGTTACAGATACTTGTAAATACGCCTACTGTTGGACACGGCCTAGATACATTGATTTTTAGTCCTGTCTAAAACTTTTTGCAATACAGCTGATAGCTTCCACTGAAGCCACTTACCCTTTATTTGACTTTGAAGGGAGTTGCTTTTGAAACCTAGAATTGCGATTCAAACTGACTTCACAAATGAGTGGAAAAACATAGGTAAGTTGAATATTCCCGTTACTTTACATATCAAATACCATTTTTTATCTTAACACATTTTAACATTTTAACACAATCGCGTTGTTGTATGCATTTTATGTGCAGATTTAAGTACCAACAAAGAAATCGAAGAAATTTATTGCCAGCATTTTTTCTTTCTGCATAAAGGCTTCGAGCTTATTATCTATATTTGTGTAATAAGCAATTCATTGTTTACATATAGATTATAGACAAATAAACCAACTGCAGATTGTGGAATACCTTAGTTGTTTGCTTACATGTGCACATTTTTACTAAACCAGTATTTTGATTAACTTTCATTTTTTTTTCAAAAAATATAGTTACGAACATGATGATGACATAACATCTGCAACAGTGGTTGGTGACCCGTGCAAGTAAAACTTTAAGAAGTTGAGCAAAGTTTTTTTAAAAGTCTTTTGAGATTCAGCGTCTGGAGGGACCTTTGCACTAGGCGATTTTTGCGCGGCCGCCTCAGCGGCCGTGCATACTAAATTCAGTCAATGCACTGAAACTGAAAATGCATGTAAATGATGCTCAGTTTCAGTGCATTGAATTGCACTGCTGATATTCTATCAGCATGCCTGCTGATGGATGCGTTGTGTGTGCATGTGCTTTGAGTGTGTGAGTGGACTGCAGTAAGATTTGACAACATAAAGTGAACTGTATGAATTGTGTTCGTAGAAATAGGTATGTACTGTGTAGTTAAACAAGCACGTCTTGCGAGTAAAGTTAAATCAAATTTCGATGGATATCGATGTGGTGACAGGCTTAGGTACGATGCCGAGGATATTCTTCGAATATAAAACGCGGCACCAAAATTCTTAAAGCCAACAAAAGCCGCAACATGTTTTTCTTAGCAGCAGTTTGCTTTCAAACTCTTCGACAGTTTTTTAAGCTAAAAAGTTAATGTGCAAAGATCGTTCATAATGAGCAAAACACAAAGTTAAAACCGAGTGTTCGAAGCTGCGCGCTCTGTCTAAACGTCAGGTGCAAAAGTATCTAAAGTCGGGCCAAAACTGCTATGCAAGCCCTGAGATGAAACGCGTGAATTTTGCGACTACATACGTGCTGTACTGTGGCTGTTTGAATCGTGTTCCATTCGTAAATAAATCACGTGTTTAGTTTTCTCTCAGACTCCAATTTTTCGATTAGACGCTAGTTCAGCCGTTGACAATGTTGTCACACAGCTCCTTTATTGCATTCATGCCCAAAAGGCATGCGTCGCCAATGGCTTCTGAATCTCAAAATTCATGATATCGACGCGCTGATATTCAATCTAGGAAACATTCTTGCAACAGGTTACGTTATATTACTACCCACCTACTGTGTCTGTGTGCAAAAGTTTCGAGGAGTTGACACGCTACACACACATACATACATACATACACAAACTTGCGCACACAATGATAATATACGCTGAGACGAATCGACACACGGTGAACACAGCACACAGTACACACACGCTCACACAACTAATGAATTTTTACGACCTATCAATTTTTGACAGCTATTAAACAGTGAGCATGAGATACGTGTAAAGTGAGGTTGAATATAGTATTGCGCTACCCCGCGTAAAAAGATGGCGAAGTGCCATATCCAACTTCTATTTGAGACAGGATGTATGCAAATGTTGAAACGGAGCAAGAAGTACACAAGAACAGAAGCGTAAATACCAACCCACCGACAAATAGGTATTCGACACAGGTATCGATCTTAATCTTAATGCGACTATTTTGAAAAATTGCTACTACTAAAAAAAACAAGAACTGTCATTTGGATTTGGGCCATCTGCAAAAGTAACAAATATTACAGTAATCTCGAAAATATTACAGTAGTAGCATGCATGTGATTTAAAATTATGTCGAGTGCCGCCAAGCCCCAATTATTACTGTATATAAGTTGTGTGATTGACAAGGCAACTGTCAGCTACGTGTAGTAACCACGAACACGCCAGTCAATCTAATATGAGTTGACACGGGTACGTAATATAGATTTTTTACAATGCTCCGTGCAATGAGTTTTTTGCAGGAGGGTAACGCCCACATAGTGACTTAAGCTTTCACTACATTTGAAAATATAGTTCAGGTACCACATTTCCGCAAACAAGCCGAGTAATCGAGTAACCAAGTAATCGAGTTCAAAGGCAAACTGTATGTACATACACCTATGTACGTCGAACGTTATCACTCAACAGCAAGTTCGTTTTCTGCATAATTCAAATAGTTTTGAGTTCCGGAGCCAGTTTAAAAAATGTGATAAAGACTCGATCAAAGTTGAACCTTTGTATTACACATGCATAGTACTGCTAAAAAATTAATTAGCATGCCGCGCTTAATTTTACCGATACGGTAAAATAATACTTGCTGTAGTCATGTAGAAAAAATTTACGCTCGTCAACAAAAGTGCTTGTTATTACATATACATGACATGCCATGTTTTTCGTAAACGCAAAATATTTTTTAAAAAACAAATTTACAGTTTTTGGTGGGAGTAAAGTTGAACATTTTCAAGTCATAATTGCGAGTTATAGTGGACAATAAAACTCTAAGCCGTTGAGGTTAGAACCCGTCAAAATCTAAACCGTTGAAAGGCATTTTTGAATAAAATCTTTAAATGGTTCAACTAGAGAATTTTCATCACATAGTTCTGGACAAGTTACCATTATTGCGTTTCAGTTTGTTTAGTGTTTGTTTGTTTTACAATGCTACGGTTTCTTCTGCTATTTTCGTTTGTGGCTGTTTGCCTGGGTGCTCAGTGCCGATACGGCGGCCACAGATATGAAGTGGGTGACGAATGGTGGGAAGGCATTTTCAAAATGACTTGCAAATTAGCCAGAGACGGCTCGGGACAAGTGAAAGTCGTTGGTATGTTGCTACTGTTGAACGTAAGAGGATGCCTCATTTCTCATTTACAACACTATAATTTAATATGTACATAAGTCACTGAAGTTTGCAGGCATTAACCCAAACAAGCAGCGATTTCATACAAAATTTATGGAGTTCTTATCCATGGCCACGACCAGCCTTGCTGTCTGCACCGGTTGCAGTAGTTTTTAATGCAAATCATATTCGGTAGAATGTACATTACTTGGAAGAAATTGCTTCAAATGTAGTTAAACCTGTCGCTACCCACCTACTTAATTTAACATCTTGAAAGGTTGTGTGGCGTTGGGTTAGATTTATGATTATTGCCGTGGTCCGTTCGGCCAACAAAAAGCTTAGTTGTTCTTATCTGAGGTACATACAGTAGTGTGCATAAAAATGTTCCCGGCTCGTCGGCGTACGAGCTTCATCCTTTGCGAAAAGTGACCAAATTTGGCCGGAAAGTGACGAACAAAAAATTTTTCAATTTGTTTAAAAATTGGTCTAGAACTTAATTTCAACGCAAAAATTTGAAAAATTAAGTTTTAGAAAAAAATTTTTGTTCGTCACTTTCCGGTCACCGTTCGTCACTTTTCGCGAAGCTTCGTCACCTTTTGCCGACGAAGGTGTTTGACAATGAAAATTTGTGTCAAACACAATTTTTTGGCTTTAGGACATTCCAATAGACTTCCAGAACCAGAAAACTCATAAATTTTTGTTCGTCACTTTCCGGCCAACGTTTGTCATTTTTCGCGAAGGATAAAGCTCGTCGTGCGCCGGCGAGCAGAGAACATTTTATGCACAGTACTGTAGATTTTCAACAAAAATAAATAAAACTGACCAAACTTCAACCTTACATTTCTCCGCCCACAGATGTGCTAGAAACTCTGCAATACCTGGAAACGTTTCGTCTGGGTGTGTAGATTTCAAAAATTTTAAAATCTTGTCAAAAATTTACTATTAAGGAAGTTACAGCCGTTTTAGAGCAGTCGGTTTGGCTCAATATATCAGACAAGTTTCTAAGTGTAGACTTGCTGCGGCTAAGGCTGGTCAGAAGCAAATTTGGTTTAAAGTGAAATGTGAAAATTTTCTCTATGTTTGTCTGTTTATTGGTAATTGCCAACATAAAATCCCTGAAAGGGACATATTATGCTAATAATACAAACAAAATATGCAATACATAGCTTGCTAACATAACATCGTGTACGTATAATAAGCAAACATTAATGTAGATGTATAATTAACATTAATGTATTAACATTAATGTAATTATGTAGGGGTGGCTTGGGGGAGTAACATAATGTGAAAATAAACAAAATTGGAGAACTTATTTCTGACCTGGGTAGCCCCCCCCTTAAGCAAAAGTGTTCACATTTCACACAGCTTCACTTTTTACTTAAGGCAAGTCACTTTTGATTGGCTGACATGTAGTTGTAGTTTAAAAAGCAAATATAGCCAATCAAAGTGAAGCTCAATAGGCGGAGCTTCTGTTAGAACATTCTGATTGGCTATAATGCTTGAGTAAAAAGTAGAATCCATTTCTACTTTTACTTAACAGCTAAAATAAAAATTAAAAAGTACGTTCTGCATGAAACAAAATTTTTACTTCAGGCCCTTAAGTAAAAATGAAAAGTAAACCTGTGTGAACCGGTCCTTATGGACAAAGTTTTGTACAGCAACCTGACTCTTATAGACAATGCATCAGTCTGTTTGTGTTAGCCTATTTGATTTCGTTTACCTTAAAAGTAAATACCTAGTTTTGTTAAGTGGTTGGTGTGATAAACGCGTAAGCGATCAATTGATTAGTTACAAATAAAACGGTTATACAAAAAGCCAAGATATAAAATTATCAAAAAAAGACTTTTGTTTTTTTAAAAATGGAAAAATTCAAGCTTAGGACCTTAAAAACAACAAAAAACATCTGGCCGTGCCCTACAGTAACCTAACTGGCAACATCAAAACTAAGCTAGTTGGTTAGCGGCCTGGGCCAGCTCACCTCACACACATAGCAGTAAAATTACACATAAACACGCACACAAATTTGCTGCAGAAAATACACGTAGACGTGCATTTTACGTAAAGCAAATTTTACTGAGGTAGCGACAGGAAAAATTAATAGGAAGAAGTATGACAAGAAGGTTTGCCTTTGCTTCCGTAACCTCTACACAAAAAGTTTTTTTACGTTATTTTATTTTTTATTTTACGATACAGTAAACGTAGCATGTAGCTGTAGCATGTACGCTACAATGTAACGCAACTCAAACAGTACGAAAAAGTATTCCATCAATGTTACCAAATCTGACTGACTGTCTTTAAAATACTTATCACTGCCCCAAACTAACATCTGACCAAACTGTGGTGCAGTTGGACCCCGAGACAACAAGCCCAATCTGCGGCAAAAGTTTCAGTAAGCGTTAAGCATTCTTTTTCAAGTAAACTGACCAGAGGTCAGTTAAAACCTGTTGTGCAGCGGTATCTTCCTGGGGCCGGTGCCTAAATGGCTTTTATTGGCTTCAAAAAAAATATTGCATAAAATATTGCAACTCACTTAAACTTTGAATTAAATTGTTTGGTACGTAAGTAAAGTTTTAGCGTAAATATATAAACCAGGGCAGGGGCACAGAAGGTTGGTACAAAATGCAATTAAAGCAACACAAATGCGCCTGCTGAGGAAGAAAAATATATTTATAATTTATGTTAACTAGAAATGCTTCCATAATTGGAAAAATGAATTTTCAAAAACAGCAATGTTGATTCAAAAAAAGCCACCGAAATCCGCGATCGAACCAAGGACATTTATAGCTATAGTCTAACGCTCTCCCAACTGAGCTATTCCGGCTATGATAAACGATAGATAAAAATCTTTAATAACAGTCCATCTGCAAAAAATCTGATTCTCAGTTTGAAGTTTTTGTCTAATGTTAAGGTTAACATATATATTATAAAACTTCTTGTTGTAAAAAATGTTTTTTGACTTCTATTCGCAAGTTAAGTTTGTAAGTTCAATATCACAATTTCTGTTCAGTAATAATGATTGATCACGCAAATCCTCAAACTGTGACGACAAAATCAACGATAATGTTTTATTGGTTAACAACAAATTTATTCCAAGACCTCTGAAAGCTGGTTGGCTTAGACGGTAGCCCGTTCGACTTCAAATCTGATGCCAAGGAGTTCGATTCCGTCGTTCACTTTTTTCGCGTTCCATAATCTCTAATGGTATTACACATAAAATAGATGTTTTCGCTGCCCATGTAATTTAACACTGAACCCATCCGAACTAACGTAGAAAACACTGCAAACCAAATGTGACTCCCGCGCTGTTGGACTGAAGCACAGGTTACACAAACCAACTGACAAAAGGTGAGCACAAGCTCAGTGTTATCGTCCAGAATCAAAATTAAAGACCTGTTGTGCTGTGGCACAACAGGAAACAAGCAAAAGTTTACTGCAAAAGTAATCCAGTGAGTGAGTAGGGTGAACGTTTGACAACATTAGGCCTGTTGCGCAGTAAAAATTAATCGCAAACAAAAGTAACTTTTAACAGTTCAAGAATGCATCGTTGGAAGAATATGACACTCTACCTGAAATAGAGTTAATTGTTTTAGCTACTCTTGTACTGTGACCAGTTACGTCGGTAAATGTAAAAAAAGCAAGTTTCAAAAAACCAAGCCTAAAAAATTTCAAGTCACCCCAGTAGACAGAGTCGCAAACTGCAGTCGGTTTTATGCTTTTTAGTTTTCTGAGCTCATGCTTTTCTTTGGCGGTGGTGTAGCATTGGGCAAACTTAGCAGCATTTTCAACAGAAGGAGTCTTTATGTGCTGTTTGATTTAAATGGAAATTTAGTAATCATATTACACAGAAAAAAACTAATGAAACTAAATTCAACCATGTTTATTTTTAAAATTAAAAATAGCCGCAAAATATAATGGTATTTGAATTCAAGGCATAATGGCAAAATATAGTAAAAAAAATGTGTCCCGATTATAGATTTAACGAAAAGTAAAAAATTTTCACTCAGCGGCATGTTTACGACCCGAAAAAATTAGGGTTACGGGACCTTCACAGGAGTAGGCCTACAGCCTCTACTCGACCCGACCCAAAAAGTTACTCTGCCCATTTTTTCCAAACTTCGTGTGAAAAATGAATTTGAACAGAATTTGAAAAATCTAAAGAAGGTTTGAAATGTCCTTAAGTAGACCATTGAAAGTTTCCAGACAGAAAAGATTAAGTTTAACTATTTTTCGCAAAAGTTTGATTTACAAAAACATAAAAAAATTTATCCACCGGAATTTGATCCGGGAACCTCTCGAATCCGAAACGAGAATCGTACCACTAGACCACCGTATTACAAGTAAGATAGTTTCTAAATAACATTAAATGCGATTAAGTGCAACACAGAATCTCAGTATACCGTCCTTCTACTATCAGTACAGTTATGTCGTACTGCTAACAGAGAAATTTACAAGATATCAGTAACATCTGAAGAAGAAACTAATAAAGAGGTATGTAAATCATAGCGGTTTTCGGTTTTAACATCTGTATAACAAAGATCTTTGACATTCAAGGCCGGTTGGCTCAGGTGGTAGTGCGTTAAGCATTTGCTGAGCATTTGATCCCAAGTCAGAAGTTTGGGGGCTCGAATCCCCACCGGTTCTCAGTTTTTACATTCTTAGTATTCTGAGAGGCATCGATTTCTAGCGTTATTTACTAACACTGGAAGGGTAGGCCTTTTAGAACACTGGAAGGGTAGGCCTTACAGTGTTATATATTTAACACTGGAAAATCGACCTACCGGAAATAACCGGTAAGTCTATCTATTTGAAGATTCTGCAAATTCTATACAAACCAAGTATAAAGTACCTGTTGCGCTATTTTATGAATTCATTATAAATGAACTACTAATTGTCTGCGTCAAGAGTACAGCTAGTAGTCACAAAATTCACTTCATCTGTTTTATCTCAGAATTCTGCAATTTCTGATCAGATATTAGAACACAATATTTGATGGCACTATTACAGACACGCGCCATTTGTAGACCCAAAAAACCGAATATATAAATTTTAGCCTGCCGTTGGCTTCGAACCGGGGAAGTGCTTGGTCCAGGTCAAAGCAGTGTACAAAGCGGTTACAAGGGCATTTGCATGCGAACACGATATTCGTTGCGATTCAAAGAAGTCTACATCGGACACGAAGCTAAATAACTTTATGACTAAAATGCCATTCTTGAACACTGACTCGAATTGTTGCTGGCGAAGGCCCAAGTCCTATATATAT
Source organism: Trissonchulus sp. WLG1_4 (assembly GCA_030248245.1). Lineage (NCBI taxonomy): Eukaryota > Metazoa > Nematoda > Enoplea > Enoplida > Ironidae > Trissonchulus > Trissonchulus sp. WLG1_4. The sequence goes on along the minus strand of JASANF010020643.1, from coordinate 112,995 downwards.
ATCCGGCACTTTGCTAAATACGGTATTATGGCCCGACGGCAATGAAGCAGCTCTCAAAGCTTGTTCATTCCCGCAGGGCCTTGATATCATATCCGGCAGTGTTCGGAAATGATGGTTCTGCATTTTTGGAAAAGTGCTAGAAAGCACCGAATAACGGATTTGGGCCCTATGGATGAATTTACAAATGTAAGGATACTCTTAAATTACTTTTTAGTAGTTTTTCATGTTAATATTTACATATTATGTATTCATAATATGATTCGTTATTTGTCAACATATATAACATAGTAACATACCATAAAATCACGATTTTAAACAAGAACTAAAACACAATTATCCAGCACAAATTACATAGGATTTTGGACTGCAATGTTGCAAAAAACAGTAGTTTGCGGAGGGACAGAAAGAAAACAGAAAAAGAAAGAAAAATACAGCAAGAAAAATATGAAAACTAAAAATTACAGAGGCAAACAAAGTGTCACAAGAACATCATCAACAACAATCTTAACCTTATACAGAATATGTAGTTCCATATAACAAAACAAGATAAAATCCGTTATAAAGTATATACACAGGACGCACTTCTGCCTAAAGTGCAATTTTCATAGATGGGCCTTTCGACAATTTATATTAACGACATTAGATTAGAAGAATTTACGATTGCAGATTTACTTTTTAGTGAACCACGTTTTACTGTCAGCATGTGTAGTTCCTTCTGGTGCTATTTGTTGCCATTTTTTGGGACAAAACAATTTGATGATAGCCTGTCTTATGTCTCTATTTTTCGAATAGTAAATAAATATGTTGTTAGCTGAATTTGTGCCCATAAGTATCCAACATATGGGTGCATACACACGTACTAAGCTTGGATCAAGCTGTAGTAAGTTTCCTACAAACACGATAGAAGATGGAACTGTGTAAAACACCCAACCACAAGCTGTGACCATTAACAAGGTCTTGGTAACCTTGACTTGACGCTTGTATTTTAAAGCCAAAATTTGATCTGAAAAGTCTTCTTCCTTATCCCCGTACCAAAGTCGATACATTGCCACGAGATAGTTTAGAGCAGTAAGCATTGAGACGCTGACTTGATAGACATTCACGACATAGGTTATGAACCAACTGGGAGCGGTCATTGAAACGAAACACAGCTTAGAAAACACTTTTCCCACAGTAGGACTGTAAAAGTATGAAATAAGCATGGTTCCGATGTAGAACGAGCCACTCGCTCCTACTGCCAGACCGGCTAAAAGTATCATAAAAGTTTTGTCAAACTTCATATAAGCTCGAATACTGACACAGGCAATTAGACGATCAATAGATATGGTCAAAAATATGGTCGGTATGGCAAAAGTACCCCATACAAAACAGAGATTCCAAAATTTCCAAAAACATTGCCATGGAGTTTGCAATATAACATCCTGACCGGTTCGCAAAATGTCAATTCGAAAAACTGCTGCGGAGAACTGACCAAATCCTGTGAGACAATCGCTAGCTGCCAAAACCACTGGTAGAACGTACTCTTTACTTCGAAGCGTCTTATTGGCGGCAAAAACCACCAACAAAATGAAGTTACCAACAATGGTAACGGATCCCAAAACAATATAAATTGAGTAAGTCACGTAGGCCCGGGTGTTATCTTTTACTTCGGTACTGTTCGACGACATTTCTTCAATATTATGGTAAATGCAGATTATCAAAAATAGACTGAATCCATTTACTAAAAAATGTAATATATCGGTTTTAGTGAGACCAATAAATTATTCATTATTTGGACCAGTGCTTGAAAGTTTTATGGTCGGCTTCCGTAAATAAGTTAATTCACGTCTAAGAGCCAATTCATACGGATTAGATTAAGATTAGTTTTGCTGAGAACTCTATGGCAAAATACCACTTATAAAGCCATACATAACTTTCCATACCAAGCCTTATAACCCTCTAGTGTTAGTGCACACAATTGTGCTTATATAATTTATTTTTGGTAGTTTTTATTGCTAAAAAAATCAGTACGATTTCATTTTGACTATTGACTAATAAAGCATTAAGGTAACCAATAAGACTATTATAGCAGTATTTACTTTTAAGACGCCTATCATGTTATAACTGATTATTAATTACCAACTACTAAAAGTAGACTCGTGCTGGCAACCGTTTGTCCGTTCAGCCACCACTGTTACAAAATAATCACGCCACTAATAGCGTTTGAGAATAGATTGTGGTATGATTATTTCGTTAGTCTTAACGGACAGAAGGCTGTAACTTTGAATTGACCCTTAGTCGTTACCATCCCGCATAAAACATTTAGGTAGACTCTTTTGTTCTACTCACAACATTTACAATGTAACCAGTCCCAACTTAATTTCCTTTATAGGTAAGTGATCTAATGATCAATTTGCAAACATATCACCTGCGCTGACGTTTCCAAAGGATTGCTTAAATATTACACGCAATCACTGAATATCTTTTCTTTTAAATCTCTTCTTCTTTTTCTTTTAAAATTCTATGCCTTTACTTGGACTGTCACGCAGCTATACAAGTATACTAAAAGATGTGGAAAACTTATCAACAATAACATTAATGCATTATTCATCATAGGATTGTAACTAACTACTTTATGAGGACAGGTGAGAACTTCACTGATTGAACTTTCTAAGGGATTGCTTAGGATCACACGCAATCACTGAATATCAGACCTTTTTGTTGTTCTTTTGAACTTAGGGCCTATTCCTTTACCGGATTAAATAGACTGGACTTATTTTAGTCCGAAGTTTTAGTTACGAGGTTTAGGAACGACAAATCGGACTAAACGGACTAAACGGGTTAAAATAAGTCAGCGGCTTGATTTTAATCTGACCCCATTTGCAAAACTACTACTGGACTAAACGGATTTAACATGCACTCTTAACATTAGCCTGCATAGTTAAGTCTATTTAGTTCGATTAAAATGTAGTGCGCTAAAAGTTAAGTCCGTTTAATCCGGACGTTTTGGAATGGCATTTTTAATTTTTAAACAGTTTAGTCCGATTATAATTAACCATTTCATCTGGTAAAAGAATAGGCCCCAAGTTAAACCTCACTGACTACATTCCTTGCAGCGAGGTCATCAGCAGAGATATATGGGAGCAATCGGCGAAAGGGAGTGCCACCTACTTATTTCAACATGCCAGCATTTCAACATTAAACTTTCTGAAAACTAAACGCGTAATTGTATTTCGACTCTTTGAAAGCTGAATGTTGAGAAAAGTTTTTAAAAGGTAAAAAATGAAAATTTTTTTCTTACTTTGTGAAAGATGGATTTCTGAAGGGTGAACAGAGTCGTACGGTAATGAATGGAGGCGAAAACAGTAACAAACGCATGTAAGCACAAAAAAGACTGCTAAACAAAGAGCCTGTTATTTGTTCTACCAATTTGCGCCGTAAGTATTATCAAATTTCGCCATATGCGCTTTTTGCGCTGTTATAGTCGAAACAATTCGAAGTGTTTAGTGTAGCGCTCTACTATTTATGAAAACGGGAAAATTGGTTGTAACTGGCCACTTGGTTTCACCTTCAATCACATTGGCGTTTCTTGCCTGCCATATTCGAAGAAATGTATAGGTTTTTCTCTATTGTTGTGACGATCCAAACAGCACAACAAAGGCAGTTGCTTTTGATGGTGGAAAATGTTTCTTCAAATGTTGTATTTCTGGGCATTTGAATAAAATGGACGACATCGACTGTATTTGTCCAGAGCTGCAGTATGGTGAAGTTGATATGTGTTAATTTTTAATTTGAAATCTGCAGCGTATGGCCATGTGTATCAGATCTTGCCTGAAAAATTAGGATTTGATCTTTTCTACACAGCCAATCTATTGTCCTTTTTAAGTAGAGTCCGCACTGTCAACAATACTGTTTTGCTGCTGTTCAGGATTTTTGTGAAATTAACCATTCATTTTTGATGTTATTCTAAATTTTTCAGACTTCTTCATGAAATGATGGCAAGTTAGTGAGCTGTGGCGTGGTTTCAAGGAGCTAAATACGGATGCATGAAACCTAGTCCCTCAACAGTAAGCTATAGTTGCAGAGAAAAAGTACAAGAGCTCTCAAACGATTTTTCAGATGTAATGCTGACTGACTGAATAAAATTGAAACTTTCTGAAACTTACTGAGCATTACTGACAAACAATTTTCAATTTGAAGAGGGTGCCACGCTTAATTTTACCGATATGGTAAAATAATACTGACTGTCGGCATGGGAAGAAATATACGCTTGTCAACCAAGTGCTTGTTAGGTTTTAGGTTAGGTGTCGTTTTAGCTTGTGAACTTGTAGGAGTCAAGACTGAATGAATATATGAATAAAAAATATGAATATAAATTACACAGTAGAGTTTTGCACTTTGTAAAGATGAATAGTAATAAAGATATCGTATGAGCAGATAGTCGTATATTGGTGACCCTGAAGTTTTCTAAAATGCAGTCGTTCAAGTTCCATTTTTTCTTGTTTCTTTGCCTACAAACGCGACCATACTTGGACTATAACCTAAACCAAAATTTCATGCACGTTTAAACTGAACCTTTTGACAAAGAACCATCATATTTCATCTCTGGATTCATCGGAATTGCCCTGGAACATTTTTTCATCCTCTTTCCCCAAGACTGTCTGTTCGCCATGCCCAGTCTATGCGTCAGTTATTGATTACTGCTGGGGACATTGAACAGAATCCAAGTCCGGTTACAAACTGGAAGGAACTATCAAAGGTTGATTTGATCAAGGTACACAATACGATTACCGACGATCAAATTGGTGATGTTACTGCAATATCTAGGCAGGACATTTTGGCTATATTGGAAACTATGGACGAGGGAATGATTAAAGTAGCATTACGTATGATGAATATGTCTGCGCCTGTGCCCCAAACTTCAGCTTCAAACCAAGACGCGGCGTGTGACATGTCCAAAGGCATTAAGTTGCCCGAATTTGATCAAAGGAAATCCCGCTATTGGTTTGATCAAATAGAACAAATTTTGGCGGGAAACCCAAATATTTTAAAAAAGAAAAGTCTAATGCGCACTATATCGCCGGCCTTTTTGAAAGAGGCCAGTGTGGGCCCTAACGGCACATTTGATTCAATAAAACACTGTATAATTAATTTTTTTGATGAGTCTGATGACCAGCGTCTAAAAAAGATGCTGCAAGTGGCTTATTGGCATGAAACACACAAATCGGGCATTTGATCGAGAGCTTCTTGCCATTTATTTAGCTTCTTAAGAAGTTTCGATGGCTTATTGGCATGAAGTTCAAAATATTCACTGACCACAAACCACTGGTGGGCTGCCTGCACAAACAAGATCCTACGCCACAACAAAGCAGATGGCTATCTTATATCTCCGAATTTGGCTGTGAAATTCAACATATTTCTGGCAACTCTAATATTTCAGCGGACGCTTTGTCACGTTCCGTGTGTTCAATTGAAACATCAACTACAGTCAGCGCTTATTTTGCAAAACAACAACAGAAAGATAAGAAGCTAAAATCCTTTCTGGATAAGACAACTCTACCAATAAAAGCACTAGAAATGGATGGTGAAACTATTTACATGGATGCTTCCACCAAGTATTTACGACCATACATTCCCGAAGACATGCGTCAAAAGATATTCCAACAGTACCATTGTCTTTCGCATCCTGGCCCACGTGCCACGCTCAAGACAATAGCACAGTACGTTACGTGGCCAGGAATGAACAAAGACGTTAAAGCTTGGTCAAAGTCGTGTAGAAGCTGCCGAGTATCCAAGATTGCTAGACATACCAGGAGCCCACCAGGAAACATTCCTACTACTTCCAGATTTCATACTGTTCACATCGATCTGGTTGGTCCTTTACCACCTTCGCATGGCTTCTCTTATTTGCTCACTGTGATAGATCGTTTTACTGAATGGGCAGAAGTCAGTCCAATCAAAGATATCTACAGCAAAACAGTTGCGAATGCATTTGTAGATGGATGGATTAGCCGATTCGGTGTACCGCGCATACTAATCTCAAACCGCGGGGCGCAACTCAAAAGTGCCTTGTGGGCAACACTAATGAACCGGCTCGGCATACAAAGAAATCGTACAACTTCATATCATCCATCCTGCAACGGCGCTATAGAAAGGTTCCATCGCACCTTGAAAAATGCTATTCGTAGCGCTAGTAAATCTAGCAGTTTGTCTGAAACACTTCCACTAGATACTACTCGGCATACGAACTACTGTCGACAGCACTGGTTATACGCCAGCTCAACTAGTTTACGGAACAACATTGGAAATTCCTTGTGATTTGGTGAATCAAAAGGACACGAGCAATGCCAATTATGCGTAAAGGAACAATTGAAGACCTTTTTGGCAGCGTAAAGGCACTAGCTACGCCGACAAGAACTAACTATTGATAAAGGATACGTGCCAAAAGATCTGTCCAACTGCACCCATTTATACGTACGGGATGACCGAGTAAAACCGCCTCTCTCCCGCCCTACAAAGGACCATTTCACGTTCTACGGCGAGACGACAAAAAGTTTCTCATAGTAGATCAGAAGAGCAGGGACTCAAATTTCTGTTGATCGCCTAGAGCCAGCTTACTTGGCTAAAGAAATTACGAACAACCCTGCAATTACTACTAACCCATCGCCTAAAACTGTTTTGGGCACAAGCCACGAAAGACTGAAGTTGTATTCGCAAAACTTCGAGGATATCCCATTTGGCCTGCAAAAGTTTTATACGATGTCAGCGGCACCTTGGCGTCATTACATGTGCCCCTTCGTCGTGCGCCGTACAGTTCTTTGCGGACAAAACGCTGTGCATGGTCCCTTTGTGGAGCACATACGATTTTAAATTGATCATTTCAACAATCCACAAACCTGCGCCTGAAGACACAGATGAAACGAATGAAGAATTTCAAAGCCAACAAATATCTGTTCTACAAAGACCCTTCAAGCCCACTGTCCGTTTCGAAGCTTACAAATACTCCGTTACTTGGAGGGGGTCATGTAGGTGTCAAGACTGAATGAATATATGAATATAAAAAATATGAATATAAATTACACAGTAGAGTTTTGCACTTTGTATCGAAGGATAGTAATAAAGATATCGTATGAGCAGATAGTCGTATAAACTTACACCATTATTTTCACAGCACTTAATGAAGAAGGTCTGCATAAATTCATTATTTATTTAACAATAGTAAACTATACCTCTCAAATTAGAGTTTAGAATTCATTTACTTCATAGATATCAACATACGACAAGCATAGTTTTAGTATGGAATCAACCTTAATGATAGCAATCTACATATCATCAAGAATTCAGTAAACTAACTAAAGGGGCGCGTCAGAAAGTTGAAGTACAATAAAGTTTACACAAATTAGCTGATTAGCCTTTTAATCATTGATCTTGATTAAAGCAAAATTTTATAAAATAATCCAATCTAATATGCAAACAGTACAAGTAAACTAGGTTTATTATTTATGAAAAAATAAAAAAAAATCATTGGTGAACCGCACCAAATCCGATTAACTTGAATCTGAGCTGGAACTAAACTATGTTGAATAGATTTAGTTAAATCGCATCTAAATCTCAGCTAGTGTTTAGCTAGCTAACCCCAGCTTTTACTTTTAAGCGCCAACTGGGCTAATCTTTATTGGTGCGGCAAACATAGATAGATAGATTTAGGAGTTTAAACCAGATCTAAATCGGAATGAGCTAACCCAAACTTGCATCTAAACCGATTTGGTGCAGCCCACCGAATACTTCAAAACAAAAATTTTTGTAAACTTTAGGTTAAGGTTCAGGTTTGTAAGTTTTTGTTCTGCTGAAATTTCAACTCAGCTAAAGCTACGGTTAAGAAAATTTACTAAATTTACTCGTAAATTACGGATCACGAGTCATATTTCGTAATGAAATTTATGTGCAAGTCATGCAAAAAGTATGTAAAATCACAGTTTAGTAAAACTATGTGTTGAATCCACACTTGAGATGGATTTCACAAAGGTGGTTTAGCTTATGACAGTTGCTGAATCTTGGAATGTGACTCAAACTGTTTACAATAACTGCTTATTTTTCTCAAATGTTTAATATACAGAGTTTTTGTATTCAGTAGCGTAATTAGGTCTCAAGGGCAAACGGTTGGCTACGATAGGCCATTATAGTTAATCGATATTATTGTGCCTTCTAGAGAAGGAACTATTGTTTTGAAATTAATTGCTCACAGCGTTTAACGCTGCTGAGCAGGCTGCATAGCCGGTATGTTTTGTGTGTATTCTCAGCTTGGGAGCTGCCTGCTGATTTTTGTCTGCGTATATGCATTAAAATCAATAATCCATAATACAGTGTTGTCGTAATGTATTTTCCGAAAATCGGCACCGTAATGTTTCACCAAGTGTGTATAACAGCCGCTGGAAAACAGTGTTTATAGCTTCTTAGAGCTGATTTGCTCAGCTCAGATCAAAGCGTAACTTTTGAGCCGAATGGTTCAAGTGCAGCGGATGCATCTTGCAGCACTGTTTTTGTACGTACTACCTACACACGTAGTTAGATTAGATAAGAATAAGCTAGGTATAAAGCAGAGTAAGATACACAGTGTAGCTAACAGTAAGTATGGAATAGAACCAATTTATTAGATACAGAAAGGTAGACACGGGAGAAGGAACGTTGCCCCTTCTAGGGCCTACTTGTTTTATTGTTGGCAAAGGTTCACTAAAACAGCAAACAAAAAGAACAAGTATCCTTCAATTTTTTTAAAGTATTTTTAGCAATGCGTTAGTTTGCATTGCCATTTGCCATGCATGAGTATGGAAAGTGCAAAATTGGAAAGAACAATACTTGTTGCAGTTTGTCGATTAAATTTCGCACTAAGGGTGGATTTCTCAAAGATTTTGCAAATCCAAGGTTTTACGTATGTTTTCATATGCTTTGCCCCCTTTTTTTACGAAATATAGTATATATATATATATATATATATATATATATATATATATATATATATATATATATATATATATATATATATCCTGAATAATCTGGACGTAGTTTGTCACAGAAATTTATTAAATTTTTATTTATTAAAACTTCTAATTTTATAAACAAAAACTGCAAGCTTAAAGGCTTAAAGATAATACGTTGAAATTGATTTTTAAAATATCCAGCAAATTATTAGTATTAGGGACTGAAACTAATTCAGACTTTCTAATGATAATTTACAATTTGCCGCGTTTTATGTTCCTTTGGAACACTCGTGCTACGGCAGTTCAATTCTTGCAAACTTTAGTTCGAAGAGTTAAAACTCGCCGCGTTAGACAATTTCTTAGTCTACAAGACTTCGTTTAAGTCTTAATGTCATAGGAAGAATGCTACTCGCAAGACGTCCTTGTTGTTTAGATTCTTTACACAGACTAAAATCATATATGTTCTAGTTTATGCACACAAAATTTACTGCAAATTGCTTGAGTGGTTGGCGGTTGCGGAGTATATAATACCTGTTTGAACTGTGAAACTGTTTGTAAACTGTAAAGTATATACTCACGGCAATAATAATAAATTGTGAAAAATTTATACGCGTATTTTAAAATAAAAAGAAAAACGTACCTTCATTTTTTATTTTTGTTATTGTTGCAAAAATTTGTGCGTCAAAACATTATATGTACTTCACAAGCTGGCCTATTTGATATCCAATCTGATATCTGGTTTGATTTTTCGAACGTTTATGTCCTATTGTGTGATGGCTGGCTTACAAATGGTGATGGGTTCAAAATATTGGTAGATATTAGTAGTCTAGTGTCTGGCAGTATCCATTTGATACAGGAACAGGGGTGGACGCGGGTTGTGGGTACGCGCGGGTAGTGGGTACCCGCGGGTAGCCTACCCGCGGGTAGCCTACTCGCGGGTTGGGTTGGGTTGGGTCGGAAAATTTGAGTCATGGGTCCACCCGCGGGTACCCACTTCAGGCTGCGCGGGTCAAAAAAATTTTTCTGACCCGCGAAAACTGAAAAACAACCATGTCGGACTGCACTAAATTTTACAAAAATTTTAGTATATACGGCGTAATAGTTTCGTTTAAATAGTTTTAATAGTTTTGATTCGTTGAAAGTAGCAATGTAAACAATGTGCAGATGCACAATGCAAATTGAAATTATACATGGGCATCAGCTAAAGCAATTAATCATCAGCTAAGAACAATTAAGATCAGGTACATATGTACTATCGTATGACTATCAACGGTGTAGCCAGGGGGCGTCGCGGGGATCACGACCTCCCCCTTTTAGTCGAACCTGAAGAAATTGTTGACAAGGGTCCCCCCTTGATTTTTGTAGTCTGGCCGAAAAAAATTTCTGATACGTCTCCAATTGACAAAATTTGACACAAAAATTAAAAAATTCCCAAAATTTTTTCCTGGGGTCTGCCGCCCCCAGACCCCTGCGAACTCTGTTATTTACTATTCCTTGTTATTAATGAGGAAATGTTGAATCGCAAATATTGCAATATTTTTTGCCTGGTTGCAATTTTTTGGTAATATTAGGTTTAAATCGCTCATTTTTGAGCACGCGATCAACAATTTCTGAATTCAGTTTTTCTTATACCTAACCCTTTAATTCCCAGAGCTGCCATTTGGCACACCACGGGATGAATACCCAATCGGGGCCAATAAAACTTGACATGTTCATTCTATTCAGCTGAACTGCAAATTGTTTTTTCAGAAAGTGTAGATCTTTATATTTAGTGGCCAAATTTTAAACCTACTGCCACACAACAAAACCCATGCTTCCTTAAGCAATGTGCAAATTAACTTTTATTCATCGCAAACGTAGTATTTTCTTCGTGACCTCAGAGTTTGGGTTGCGCCGCCAGCAGTCAAGTTTAGGTGCATCAGATGCAACAAATTGCTAGCCTTCAAATATAGCAAGCGCACGGCTTTTGCGTTAATACTTTAGGTTGAGGTACATTTTTTACAGTTGAGGGCTCATTTTTTCACAAATTCTCAACTTTGAGCGCTTATAACTCAAAAACGGTCCGTCCTAGACCCTTAATCAGCTATAATGTTTCGTTTTTCATTCAGTTCTCTATCGAATGGTGGTTTTGCGATATCTCTACAATGTACGTAACTCGAGCGATGGTCAAAAAACTAGAAGGTGTCAGAATCAGGCTGCCTGGAGTGAGATGCTCTGGGCATTAATGGGTTAACTTTCATCAAAGCTGCATTTACTTGTGTAATATACTGTTTGATATGATATGATATTTGTTTTTAATTTTCTTGTCGGAAAATTTTTTTTGTACGTCTCCAGTTGACCAAATTTGTCCAAAAATTGAAAAAACCTCCATTTTATTTAGGGACTGAGGCCGCCAGGCCCAGACCCCCGCAAAAGTGAGTTTATTTAATTTAAACGACCAAATTTACATTTTGTTATGTAAGCCATTTCGCCAATAAGTGTAAAAGTAAATGAATTCTGGTAGCTGACGCCCCCGGAAAGCGCAATAGTGAGTTAAAAGTAAACAAGTGAGCAGAGAAGTGGACAAGGTGCGACCCCCATTTTCAAAATCCCGGCTACGCCCCTGTGTACTATGTACGTTACGATTAAACGTGGTGGGTCAAAGTGGGTCGCGGGTCAGGTTTAACGGCGCGGGTTCGGTCGCGGGTTACCCACGAGTGTCGAGATGCGGGTTAGGTTGGGTCGCGGGTCGAGTACTAGTTTCTCAGTGAACGTACAATTTCAAAGGGCCTTTTTCTAAAATGGACTTAACTGGACTCGACTTAACTGGACTTAAACCAGCGGACTTAAGTGGACTTAAACGCATTCCAAAAATACCGGATTTAAGTGGACTTAATTAAGTCCGCTGCAAGTTTAAGTCCAGTTAAGTCGGACTTAAGTGGACTTAAATTTGCAGCGGACTTAATTAAGTCCACTTAAGTCCAGTATTTTTGGAACGCAGACTTAATTAAGTCCGACTCGATTAAGTCCGACTTAATTAAGTCCGATTTCATTCCTAAAATAACTTCGGCTTTTAAGACTCTGTGTGGATTACGAGTTTATGTTTATAACTTTTGACTAGTTTTACCATTCTGCATGTGTAATACGTCATTCGAAAGCTCACAAATTGCGCTTTTCAGCCATGTAAATGTTAAAATTCTTTATGCTTTTATTTTTTAAAATTACATCCAGAACAACTTTAAAAAGTTGTGACAACTGTATGGTACCATTCTAAAACAACAATTTTCGTTTAAGGTTGGTGTATGCCCGCGTTTAAGGGCTGTTTCTGTGTTCAGTATGGTCTTGTGGTTCGTCATTGGCCTCAGATTGATTTAGACTTGCGAAGTCTTCGATACTGTTCTTAACCTGCGATTAATTCATGTGTAATTTCACTCATGCATCTTTGGGACAGTTCTTAAGCACTCTTACGTACGTCAGCCAATCAAATTGAGCCATATTACATGTGACACCAAGAACAGCCAATCAGACAGTTGCAGGCCGACTAGTGGAAAAAACTGCTAGTTTGTGTTGCGTAATTGAAAATGTGTTTCTGAGAATTTTTTTGCGTGAAAATTTGAAATGTTATATACTTCTGAAACCCTAAAAATTTCTACAAGTATATAAAGCACTTTTACGACGGCCTTTCGAGTCCTTTGGTAGTCTAGATGGTAAGCTTTTTGCTTTTCAATCGGGCAACCACGGATCGAATCCCGTTCTGAGCTATTTTAATTTCAGTTTTACTTTGATAGCAAATGCGATTAATATACTTTTAAGTTATTTTCAACGAAACGCAGTTAATCCAATCGAGTTCGAGCATTATTTCACGTGTAAAAGACTGTTCCTCTGTGCTCAAGGAGTATGAATTAATCACCCATATATAAAGACAGGGACAAGGACTTTACTTTACTTTTACTTTTTGTTAATTCTTGATAACTTCACACATGCAAAAACAAACTATTATGTTGTTTTCGCAAATGCAGACGCACATGTAAGATGATGCGGCACTCTGGTCGAGACATAGGGCCTTATCCAAAACGGATTTAGCGGATCCGGATTTAGCTAAATCCCGCATTTTGGATAAGCGTTTAGGATTTAACTTGCCTGCTGGATTTAGCCGATTTATAAGATTTAGCGTGCGCTGAATCCGATCCTTGTCCAAAAATCCTTTCGGATTTAGCATGCTGGCGGATTTAAATTAAATCCTAAATCCTAAATCCTTATCCAAATTTCATTTTTTTGAATCCGCTAAATCCTTGGATTTAAAATTACACGCATTTTATAGCCGAGTTAAATCCTCGTAAATTTACGGGGATTTACCGGATTTAGCATCTGGGTGGCCCTCGCGTTTTTGTTATAACTGTAGACTGCCTCAACCGTTTTGGGTGTGAAATACATCATTCGAAAGCTCGTAAATTGGGCTTTTTAATGATGTAGATTTCAAATGTTTTTTTGCACAATTTAAAAGTCTATAAATACTGAAAACAGATAAAGTTAGGGACAAATTGTGTTATTTTCAGAAATTTTTACCATAAACTTGTAACTCTGTACAAGTATTACGCAGTTGTTTTTCGTAATGCATTTGTTTCGTTTTATAATTTTAGTTTGTCACCTTGTGACGCGCAAAGTCTAATTGTGCAGTAAAACAATCTGGGGCCTGTTGCTCATCTTTACAAATCTCACAATTGTAACAATTGTAAGTGCAAAATCAGGTGATTCGTAATGAATTTATATAATGAATTCGTAACGAGTCACCTGATTTTGCACTTACAATTGTTACAATTGTAAGACTTACGGGCGGATTTCACCACGGTGGTTTTTAAAAACCATGGTTTAAACCACGACTATGGTTTAAACCTGGTTTAGAAAAACCCGTTCGACAGAACATTTCGTTACGAAATTATTCTAAAATAGAGCAATTTCTATCGTAATGTTCTAAAAAACTGGGCTGACTGAGCTCGTTAGGCAATCAAATTCCTTAAACCTGGTTTAAACCATAGTTTAAACCTGGTTTAGAAAAACCATGGTTTAAACTGCATTTCACCAACAATTTAAAACCATGGTTTTTCAAAACCATAGTTTTAGATGATAAAATTAACATAGTTATAGGATTTTTTATATGAAATAACTAATAAATGAATTAAATGGATAAAAAAGGCGTTAATACTGTTATTATATAGTACGATGACATTGCTAAAATAATTTATATGTTGTAAATTAATAATTTAGTGTGTGAAAGTTTGAATTTTGTTAGAATATTTAAGTTATTTTTTATCATACAGCTAAGCTTTAATTTCAGTTGAACTAAATTGAACGAAAACTAAACGAAAACGAAAACGAAAACGAAAACGAAAACGAAATGCACGAAACTCAAATAATTTCTATTGAGACCCAAAAGTTGTAAGCCTAGACACTTGATTTGATTAGTTTTTAATAAATGAGAGCGCCTGTCTCTTTCTGCTGCCCTGAGTATTGCCCTGGTATTCATGTTTGCCGCTCTCCTTCTCAGCTACGTAGGTAAATATACTAAACTTCAAAGAAGCATAGCGCCATAAACTTGACAGCTGAGACCGCCTCAGCTGCCAAATTACACAAAGAGCGAAAACGAAAACGAAGCAAAGAGCGAAAATGAAACGAAATTGAACGAAAGCAAAAACGAAAGCGAAAACGAAAACGAAATTTTTATCAACTGAAATTAAAGCGTAGCTGTATTAAATTATTTTTACCTAAAGCACGAGCTCAGGTAGCATTATAACCGCTCAGCGGAGATTTTCTTTCAAAATGACGCAAAAAATTTGAGCAATTTGGCAGTCAGATGACGCACATTTTTTACGAAAAGACACTGGTTACCCTCCTCTAAAATCTGTACATACATTATTTGGTCGGCGGGTTCAATGGTCCGTTAAGGGGGGGCTACCCAGGTAAAAAATCAAAGTTCTCCAATTTTGCTTATTTTCACATATGTTACTCCCCTTAGGCACCCCAACGTCAGATCAGAACAATTAAGCTTGAAGGTGCACTTTTGGTTCAGTGCGTTCGTCAGTGTATTTACATAGGCAAAAGTACGCAAAAAAGCCTAAAAGTAGCCCTTAGTTGGACAGTTCTAACACAAACCACATCTAGCCAATCGTGGTGAAACTTGGCATAGTAGTAGTCCACATGTATGCGCAAAATCGTATGATCCGGATTTTTGATATGAATTTTCAATTCTAAAATCGAGGGCAAAATGTGAAAAAATTGCTGTTTTTTGGGCCGGTCAAATTTGAGTGATTTTACATTTGGCGTCACTGCCCAGGCCATGGGCAAAAATTAAAAAAATGGATCATAGAGGTTGAGATATGACATTAGGCTATCGAATCGTGTAATAATCAGCTTCGTCAGTATTAACAAAAATTTCGAGTAAAGGAACGCTTTGTGAGCACAACAAACTTTTTTTTGCGCCTATTATTTACACGTAAAATTGAATGTTTGGGAGCCATTAGTAAAAAATTTGGCAAAATCATTGGTTCCAGTTTGTTACATCTGCGATGAGCCTTCACTAGTGCTACATTGTGTGCAAATTTGAAGCAAATCAGAAAACCTAAAATTTTCACTTCTACAGGTACTCAAAAAAGGCCTCAAGTCATTTATAGGTAGGCTTTATATGTAGGTACTTTCCTATTATATAGTTTTGGTGCTGATCCAGGTGTAGTCATAGTTTAGTTCAATTCATTAAAATTTAAAATAATTTAAGCTTTGATTTTAGCTTCACGTTATATATACTACTTTGCGCTAAATGGCTGTAGTAAACTTAATTTATTTATTTAATTTGTTTATTGTAAATCAAATTGAAAAAATTTTCAACTAAAATTTTATACAAAAATGGAAAAATTAATATAATATACATAAAGCACTTGAATTTATGACAACTTGGGCCGGAAAAGACGCTGAACGTATTCAATTTAGAACAGAAAAGTTTGAAACAACAAAAGGTTGTGTTGAATAAGCCCATTAAAATAAACATACGCAGAAATAATGCAGCAAAATTGATAAAAACTATCATGATTTTTCTTTTTTTAATTGAAAAACCAGGTCTGAACGTGGTTTTTCTTTCAATGGGAGAAAAACCATGGTTTAAACCTGGTTTAAGAAAAACCACGTTGGTGAAAAGGGGTTTAGAATGTTTGATTACGAAAAGCACGCGATCTAGTTCGGTAGAACACATTTCGAACAAACTTTAGTGCAAAAATTAGAATAATGCGTTCTTTTTCGTACTCAAAAACGTTCTAAACCACCTTGGTGGAAAGGGTTTTTCAGAAAAACCATGGTTTAGACCAGGTTTAAGAAAAACCATGGTTTAAACCACCGTGGTGAAATCCACCCGTAAAGTTGAGCAACAGGCCCCTGAAAGTGTTACTTACGGTTTGCGTTCACCTTTCAGAAATTCACCTTTCAGAAAGTAACCTTCAGAAAAGATTTTCTCAACTTTCACCTTTCAGAATACTGAAATGTTGGAACGTTCATCTTTTAGAAAGTTAAAATTTTGGAACGTTCACCTTTCAGAAAGTTAAAATTTTGGAATCATGAATTCATCCACATGTACAGGATCTCAATTGTGAGGTCAGATTGTGGCTTGCCTACGAGTGTCAAGCCGCGGATTGGGTTTGGGCGCGGGTCAAAAATTTTGATCCGCGTCCACCCCTGACATTACCTGATTAAAGTGACATCAGATTTCACTGGCAGTGGATTAAAATTAGTTGTTAGTTAAGTTAGTTAATTAGCTGACTGCTGTGGAAAAAAGTTCCTAATTTATTTTTAATTTAATATTATTATAACTAGAAGCCCAGAATATTTTTAATAAAATGATAATATAAATAGAATCCCCAAATTATTTTTCATTTAATATTAATAAAATAATATTAAAAGTAGGTGTTTTAAATAGCTACTTTTAATATTAATTATTAAAATAACGGTACTACCTATGAGTACTACCTAATTTTGAAAATAATAATCTGCCCCTCTTATCGTACATACTAGATCGATTGTGGCGGGGCGGTGCAAGATTCTCACGGGGTGGGGCGGGGCAACAAAAATCCGCCCCGCGTCCAACTCTGCCTTGTAGTCAATACTTAAAATTTACGAACAAAAAATAGGTTAAAATATAAATTACTAACTACTCATTTTCATACTAATTGTTGTTGAATAAATAATAAACAAACTTAGAATATTGTTTGCTATATTATCATTAAGAACACTTCAAATTTTAGTTCTGAACGTTCTAAAATTTCAACATTCTGAAAGGTGAACGTTCCAAAAATTAAAGTTTCTGAAAGGTGAACGTTCCAAAATTTTAATTTTCTGAAAGGTGAACTGTCCAACATTTTGGCTTTTTGAAAGGTTAACGTTGAGAAATTTCAGTTTTCTGAAAGGTGAACGTTGAGAAAATCTTTTCTGAAAGGCGACTTTCTGAAAGGGGAATTTCTGAAAGGTGAACGCAAGCGTTATTTACAACTATATAAAAAATCAAACAAGTTAGATCATTGACAGCTAAAAAGAGCAATTTCCAAGCTTTAAGTTGGTGTATTGAACATTCAAACCGTTGCACATGCCCGACCTTACAAGCTAAATTAAAAGGGACAGGACTCCAATGGGCAACATCAAACTGGGCAGTAAAACGATCTAAAGTATTGTTCAAAACTAATTCAAAAATGCAAAAAAATTACATGGCTAAAAAGCGCAATTTCAGAGCTTTCGATTGGTGGATTGAACGTTGAAAACGGTTGCGCGTAACTAAAGTTACAGGCGAAAATGATTAGTGAGCCAAATGCGCAAAGTCAAGTTGTGCAGTACAACAGTCTCAAAGTGTTATCCAAAATTCATGGATTTAGCGGATTTAGCAGATTTAGGATTTAGCAGATTTAGCAGATTCAGTTAAAACGCTTATCCAAAATTGTTTGGATTTATTGGATTTATCGGATTTAGGCGCCCGCTAAATCCGCTAAATCGGCTATATAAATCCTGGAATTTTGGATAACAGATTTAACAGCGCTAAATCCGCTAAATAAAATCCGCTAAATCAAATCCGCTAAATCCATTTTGGATGAGGGGGATAGTGAAGACTCAAATGTCATTGGCTAAAAATGACAAACCTGGACCACGTGATGAAGACGAGTAATTACAGTTGTACATGCCCCCCCCCCCAGATTTGAAATTCCGGGACAAGCCCCCCTTCAGATTTGACCCGTAGGGACAAGCCCCCCCTTCTTCAAACTCCAAAACTGCCTCAGATTGCCCTAAAATGCTTAAAAAATGAGCAAAGAGCGAAAAAATCGCTAAAAAAATCTGAATTTCGCAGAAAATTTCCCACTTTTAAGCAAAAACTAGAAATTTTTGCGTTTTTGGGCTAAAAAATTGGGACAAGCCCCCCCTAAAATGTCGAAAATTTCGAGACAAGCCCCCCCAGACCGAGACCCCGTGTACATGTATGCGAGTAATCAATAACAACAAACCGCCGGCCAATCAAAAACAACAAAAGTGCCCATAACAAGAAACTCTGTATGACAACAAATTTGGTCAAATAATGACTGCTCGACACCATGTAACTTCTGTGTCGTATTATTTTTCTGCTGGATTTATGTGTCACTATAGTCTTATCTGGATTATTTTCAACCATATTTGACAAAGCGTAAGTCTGAAAACCCACATTTACTACACTCGTTAGTGGTACAAAATTTTTAAGCTTTATAAAAAATTATGTTATTCCAAACTTTAAAATTCAGTCCTACAACGGTTATCAGCTCTAAACTTGAAATTTCAGCCAAAAAGAAACATCATACGTTCCATAAAAATGCCAGTAATCGACTGAAAAAGACTAATTTTACGGCCATATAGCAACTTTAAAACAATAAAAAACTTAAAAAGTATGTCATCAAAAAGCCCATTTATTTAGCTATCATTTGACATATAGATCATCTAAATCGGTTCAGTATGTCAAAAGTTATAAACGATTATAAAAGAGCTATCAAGCACTTAAATCCGTTAAGTCCGCGTAAAGTTACGCGGACTTAAAATTCTCCCAAATACGTGTAAATTTAAGTGCGCGGACTTAAGTGGACTTAATTAAGTCCATTTTAGAAACGTGCAAAAGTTAAGTCGGACTTAAATAAGTCCAGCGGCAACTTAAGTCCACTGTTATTTTTGGAATGCGATCGGACTTAAATTTAAGTCCGGTGATATTTTAGAAATGCGACTGGACTTAATTAAGTCCACTGGCAGCGTTAAGTCCACTTAAGTCCACTTAAGTCCACTTAAGTCCGATTCCAAAATTCCGGACTTAATTAAGTCCAGTTAAGTCAAGTCCAGTTAAGTCCATTTTAGAAAAAGGCCCTAAGGGTCTTATCCAAAAATTGGATTTATCGGATTAGATTTAATTTTATGTCGTTCATAACGCAGCGTCAGTTAGACGTAATTTACTGAACATTGGGTAACGAACGCGTGTAAGCGAAATCGAAATAGCACTTTTTGTGCTATAGCGCTTTTTTTATGCGCTATATGCGCTATAAGCGCTTTTTATGCGCTAGGATGCGCTATAAGCGCTATGAAATTTGCTATATGCGCTATTTGCGCTATATGCGCTATCGAAGGTGCTATATGCACTATTTGCGCTATATGCGCTATATGCGCTATCGAAGGTGCTATATGCGCTATTTGCGCTATAGCGCTTTTTGGGGGTGCTATATGCACTATTTGCGCTATATGCGCTATCGAAGGTGCTATATGCGCTATTTGCGCTATATGCGCTATCGAAGGTGCTATATGCGCTATTTGCGCTATAGCGCTTATTGGGGGTGCTATATGCGCTCTTTGCGCTATAAGCGCTATCGAAGGTGCTATATGCGCAATTTGCTATAGCGCTTTTTTGGAGTGCTATATGCACTATTTGCGCTATAAGCGCTATCGAAGGTGCTATATGTGCTATTTTTTTATATGGATGAAACTTGAACGAACGCGTGTAAGCGAAATCGAAATAGCACTTTTTGTGCTATAGCGCTTTTTTTATGCGCTATATGCGCTATAAGCGCTTTTTATGCGCTAGGATGCGCTATAAGCGCTATGAAATTTGCTATATGCGCTATTTGCGCTATATGCGCTATCGAAGGTGCTATATGCACTATTTGCGCTATATGCGCTATATGCGCTATCGAAGGTGCTATATGCGCTATTTGCGCTATAGCGCTTTTTGGGGGTGCTATATGCACTATTTGCGCTATATGCGCTATCGAAGGTGCTATATGCGCTATTTGTGCTATATGCGCTATCGAAGGTGCTATATGCGCTATTTGCGCTATATGCGCTATCGAAGGTGCTATATGCGCTATTTGCGCTATAGCGCTTATTGGGGGCGCTATATGCGCTATTTGCGCTATAATTTGCGCTATAAGCGCTATCGAAGGTGCTATATGCGCAATTTGCGCTATAGCCCTTTTTTGGAGTGCTGTATGCACTATTTGCGCTATAAGCGCTATCGAAGTATCGAAGGTATTTTTTTATATGGATGAAACTTCTACAGAAAAATGGCCAGAGGGGATTTGAACCACCCATTGCTAGATTGCTAGCTTAACGCTCTACCAACTGAGCTACGCTTGGCCTATTGGTGTTTGTGTTAATTTCCCTTTAAATAGAGATGCTGATCTTGGATAGCGCTTATAGTACGTAAGGGTCCTATTTGCGCTATTTAGGCGCTATTTTGTGCTCTTGGCTAACTTATTGAAATGTTTTGTACTTTTTAGCACGTATACGATCCCTCAATAAACAAAAATAATTGGAAAAGTATTTTAAAACTTTTGTTTGTGTTCTGGACGTCGATATAAAGAAATAGTGCATAAATAGCGCATACAGCACAACGATAGCGCATCCAAGTGCTATAAGCGCTACCGTATTACCTCGAATAAAGCCCCTGTCTTGAATAAAGCCCCCGTCAAAGCACTCACGAATTTATAAAGCCCCCGCCTTGAATAAAACCCCCGGGGGCTTTATTCAAAACGCCCTTGAATAAAGCCCCCGGGGGTTTTAATCAAAACGTCCTCGAATAAAGCCCCCCTGGCCCCCTGTAACGCAGGCTGTCATATGTACGCGCGCGTATTAGCATATGCTGCTGCATATTGCCATGTTGGCTAGTGGTTAGTTATTAGTTATATGACTGCGCGCCGACCGTTATTTATTTGTTTTGGTTTTGTCCGGTATTGTCTTCGTGTATTAGGCACTCTATCCGTAGTTTACATAATTTTTCCATCATCTCCGGGAAGGAACCTTGCCCCTTTGAGGGGCAACTTGTTTTAGTTTTTTCGGAAAACATCGTTTTTAGGTGTAATTGGGGCCCCGCCCAAACATAAATCCGGAGTTTATACTTCTCTAGGACACCACTGAAACCCAGTCACGTCTAAAACTGTCCCAGTCACCCGTCACAAAATGTTATTTATTTGTAAATATTTTGGCAAAATTCAATTCGTCGGGATTAAGGCGAAATTAATTGAGAAACTCTTATGAAATTGAGTTAACCACATAGCTCAAAAGTTCCTGAACTAAAAGAAGGGTACCCAGGTCAAAAATCAACGTTCTCCAATTTTGCATATTTTCACATTACATAGGCAAATGTGCTCAAATAAGCGGATAAATAGCCATTTGTGAGACTTTACATTTGGCGTCACTGCACATGTCATGGACGAAATTTAAAAAAAATATTTGACGGAAATCCAAGGTCTACTTTGCCCTTGGACCGTCCTGGAGTTCCGCGGTAAGGTTCCTACAATAAAGGTTCGTCTGCCTAGAATAGAGGAATAGAGGGTCTTATGCCTATGTCGGAGACTGTTGTAGCCACTTCACAAGTTAATATGTGAACTAAGATAGTCCCCTAGAGTACTAAAAAGGATTTACGACAGCTCATCGTCGGCCCACTGGCTCAAATGGTTAGAGCGCTGGCTATGCAGATCTATTCAGATCCAGAAATGGGTGGTTTAAATCCCCTCTGGGTCATTCTTATGATAATGCTGTCTTTCTTTCAGTAGAATGAGAATCCCCCTTCCTTTTCATGACATGGTGAGGCTTCCATGCCGAACTCCGAATCCCCTGACCGTGGTTTGAGTGAGGTAGCATTGGGCTGTGCGGTGACACAGTCACACCCTTAGCAGGAGCACTGCGAATCGGCATGAGTAAAATGTTGGTGAGCATATGGAGGAATTACAGCCGTTTGTAGCTTAGTATGTAGTGGGGCCGCTCCTTGTCCGGTTAGGAGTGTGAGCTTATCAGTCCATGGCAGTGTTCGCTGATGATGAGATTAGGGTGAGACCTCGCGAAGCTAGCCTTATAAAAAATAATAGGGACGGCTCCCGGCGCTACCCCAGTCCGGGACGTCCATAGCTAGTAGTAGTAGCTCAAGTCTCACTTCGTTTTTTTTACTTTCGCTTGCCCTGGCGTTTTCACGGCTCAGTTATTTTCGGGAGGGGTTAAGTACTTGTCAGCCCTTTTTCTTTAACCTTTCTTTTCTTTTTCTTTTCCTTTCTATTCTGCACCTTTGTTCTCCTGTGCGTCGTTTTAGTTTTGCTACCACTTTTTCCTGCCGCCGCCTCAGCGGCGGCAGGCCTTTATACTGCTTTTTGGCAAAAGCTGGCCACCAAGCAGCTTGCATGATTTGTGTGTTAAAATTTTTGTTTGTGGGGGGCTTATTTTTCAAAGTGGATCAAAGTTTATCAGGGTGGATTAGTGTGGCAAGACTTTCACGCGTAGCCACTGTGGCACCGGTAATTGATTCTGTGAAACATACGCCAACAGGTTCTGGCTGTACTGTTGGATACTGCAATTTTGAAGAAATGTTGTTCTGAATCAACATTATGCAGTAAAGAGTCAACACTGTTCCAAAATGCAGATATAACTGAGTCGAGACAGTTATGTGATTAGAACGTGCACATTGTTTAGAAAACTTGACTTTTCGTAAAAGGTTTAAAATCATG
The DNA here is from genome assembly GCA_030248245.1 of Trissonchulus sp. WLG1_4. Taxonomy (NCBI): domain Eukaryota; kingdom Metazoa; phylum Nematoda; class Enoplea; order Enoplida; family Ironidae; genus Trissonchulus; species Trissonchulus sp. WLG1_4. The sequence goes on along the minus strand of JASANF010020643.1, from coordinate 90,038 downwards.
AAACTTGAACAAAACCATAATTTACTGCATCCCTTATGTGATTGTGACCATTATTAACTGCTAAATTGCGAAAAAATAAGCGAACACTTTCTAAGCTGACTTTACACGTTATTTGGAACGAACAAAAGGGTGATTTTATGTACGTACAATATATAAAAGTGATCGCTGTCAATGAACAATGACTACCTAATGATAGGAGGCAAATTTAGTAAAATTGGCCCTTTTTTGTGAAAATTTTACAAAACTTCGCAAAATTTAGGGTATTTTTGGTCGATCGACGATCATGGGGAGAGGGTCCCAAAAATTTGGCCGGTGAGCCCCCCAAAATTTTGACCCCGTTACATGTATGATACATGTGGGACTCTGGCCGAAGCATTTTTAAAAATATTAATTAATTCGAAAATTTTACGCGGCAGGAACAAACTTAGTGTAAGTATATATTGAGTTTTGACAGCAAAAAAATACTAAAAAAATTTGCATGAAACTGCTGCTTCTTTGTACGGTAAATCTTCATGTAACAGATTTCATTTCCAGTTAGTTGTACCTTAATTTCCCTTTTTTGCGGCGTTTCAGTGACCTTAGCTCTAATGTCGTTTTTGAATGCTGGATTGCCAAAGAACGGGCTAATCATAGTTATAGCTTGTACCCCAAATTGAAGTTGTGACTATGATCGATACATATGGTTAGTAATGAAATGTTTTTATAATGGTGTGAACAGTTGTATTTAAATACTACTATAGTCCTTATATGTTCTCCAGTTCCTAAGCTACGATCCATTTATATGTACTTGTCCCTAGACCCTAAGCAACCTAGAAATCGCACTAAAGCATTTCTCACACCAGTATCGTTATTTTATTATTTGAATTTGTTTTATAACTTTTTTTAATGTTATAAATATGTGCACACATTAAAAATACAGTAGCTATCTCAGTAGAAAAAGTTTTGATGCTATTCGTGTAAAATTAATGCAGGAGATTGTAAACACAAATATTTATTTGAGGTCAGTTAATTGTGTTTATTCAGAAAACACACTGACATTCGATACTTCTTAAACTTTCGCAAATTATTTCGTTATTTATTCTAACTTTTGGTACAAAATAACTTATACATTTGAATTCGCTGGAAGTTTTATAATTACGTGAAACATTACCGGTAATGTTTAATGTGAATAATAATTTAATATGTCTCAAGTGGTTTTTTACAATTTGTAATTTCGAACTCTAAAAAAATAAACTAGTTACTAGCGTTAGCGCCATCCCTAGGTATCTCAATATATTTCAGGTTTGCTTAGTAAGACAAAACCATACTATATTTAACTATTGTCAATAAATAAAGTAATTAATATTATCAATTAGTGGTAATTATCATTTTTATGTTTTACTGTGTTAAAAGGAAGACCATCATTTTGAATGAATTTATTTAACATCTACATGTCTTTCCTAAAAAAGCAGCCTTCTTTGTTTGAGAATTCCATTATAATTATACTTATAAATATGCTATCAACTTTGTTTTTATTGTAGTTATTAATGCATTGGCGTTAGGTCATGACCTAGAAATAAACGAAACTTCAAAAGAAACAAGCAAGATATTCTATCATTATAGACTTTTTACCAAACTTGAAATTATGGTTAACAGCACTTCTAACATCTCTGGAGACCCAAACATACGCCCATTTATAACTTACAGTATCTACATTATCATAGGTATTGTGGAAATTGTTGGTAATCTCATAATCGTGACTGTATTCGCCAACTGCAAATCGTTTCGGCGCAAAGAATACGTTTTGCCTGCATGCCTTGCAATTGCTGATTGCATTGTTGGTTGCGGTCAAATAACAGCTGCACCGCATCGCATGTATTTGCTTGCAACAAGACAAGACAGTATTTTGGTAGAGCCTGTTGCTTGTCTGTGGCGAATATATAATCAGTGTTTTACTGTAGGTTCATTTACAGTACCAACTTTGTTGCTACTGATTTCGCTAGATCGCTTGGTAGCGTGCGTTAGCATTGGAACCTATGCTAGATTGCACAAACAGCTAACAATTGCGTTTGCTTCAACCGGAGTGGTGGTATGCATTTTTTTCCAAACTGCAAGTATTGTAGTTTCATACTGGTACAATTCTGTTGCGGGTAAATCAGCCCCGAACATTTGCATAACCCAATTTGCTTTCCCATATTGGTATATGACTTATGTCTATCAGTTTTATCGCATCGTAGTTTCGTTCATAACTTTGATTATTTATGCTGTCGCAGTGTATTGGCTATGGTACGGTCAGCAAGAAAATCAAATATCAGATCAACTACTGGTGATTAAATACAGGCGTCAGGTCAAAGTAACCCGTCTATTAATGACAATTATTGCCGCTGGTGCTATTCTGTACACAATTCCAGCATTTTTAGAATTTTTGGGGTCTGTTTTTTATATTCCAAAGCATATTATTTCGCATATACGCGCCAGTTTGCTGGATTTTCATGAACTTGAACTCCGCAAACAACATTTTTATTTATTTTTCAAAAAATATAGAAATTAGAAAAGCTGCTTTGGACTTGTTTTGTCCTTTTTTCAAACGGGAACATACAATCACTTCTACAACGGTTCAGACAATCTCGACCAACAACAAATAAGTAAATAAGTAAATATGTAAATAAATAAATAAATAAATTTATAAGCAAACAAATAAATAAATGAATAACTGACCAGATAAATAAATAAATAAATGAACAAATAAATAAATAAATGAATAGGCCGCTAGTCAAGGGGCACTTACGAATGGCTCAAGCCATGTCCGGGGTAGGCGTTAGGAAGAGTCCTCTCTCCTGATTTACCGTACCGCGCGGCAGGCGGAGCTTTCAGTTCATAAAAGCGGGGTCTTCCGACGGGCCGGGGCTGCAAACACCGTCGAGTAAAGGGGCTTTCCTAGAGGGACTACGCAGTAGGCGCACGGACATCAGAACGCACGCGCATTCTAGGCGCTACCTGACTCTAAGCCTATAAGCGAATACCAAAAGTAGGCTGAAATAACATGCAGAAAACACCAGAATTTGACGTGTTATTAAAATTAAAAAGGATGAGAGCAAACAAGCCAATTTCGGCATGAAATATAAGGAAGAAAACCAAAACAAGAATGAATGACCGAGAATTAACACACCGTTTTTGAGGATGCACACTAGGCAGACCATATAATAAGCCAAGCCATAGGCAGAAATTACACCAATGAAGTAAATATATTGAACGTGAATTCACAAGTGGAAATGAGTAAACGGTAAGTAGATGAGTGTATGGAGGTAAAGGGGGTGCTCCCGGTAAAGCCTTACAAATAATAAATAAATAAATATATTAAATAAATAAATAAAGAAATAAAGGAATAAACAAATAAATAAGTAAATTAATAAATTAATAAATAAACAAATAAATAATACATAAAGAAATAAATAATATAATAAATAACAAATAAATAAATAAATAAAAATAAATAATTCATTAATAAATAAATAAAAAAAAATTCTAAAATTTTGATTATTCTGTAAGTAACATATATTATTCCTTTGTCCTTTGTGTCATATTCTTGTTCAGTAAAGTTTAATTAACACGCTTTGGATTTGTGCTCGTACTGTATGCTGATACGATTGTATACAGTAAAACATGTTACAGTAAAAGTCTATTATGATTTCACTAAGTTCATCATAACCTAACTTGGCTTGGCCAGACTCTACCGTTTATTTGCGTCGTTTGCACGTTCGTAGCACAACAGATCGCGCAAAATTTTTAACAAAAAAGGGACACTGTAAACAAAAAAAGAACAAAAAGGTATGGAACAAAATTCAACAGAAAAGGCATGTTACAATATTGCCAACAAATAAGCAGAATGTTACCGAATAAATGGTAAAATATTAGCCGCGAAAACATTAAAAAATTAAATTGTTTTTATCTTAAGAAGCAAAACACAAGAGTAAGGTAATACAAAACAAACCACAATATCAGAGTTATAGTTACCGCGAAAAATTTCCGGTTGCACCGGCTCGACTTTGTCTAGCCAAAAATCTTTCGCATAGGCGATCTGACACACTTTGTATATCATTATTCATTTCAAACTCAGACTTCCATCTACCCTGAAGCATAATAAGACGCTTTGAAACTTTCTTTAGATTGGCTTGCTAGGCTGCTCCTATTCTAAGACTGTGCGTTCCTAGAGTCGCTGGATCTAAACCGAAGATACCAGCTGCCCGCTTAACAGTAGCTCTAGCGGCCGAATAAGTAAGCTGGTTGCCGGAAAGCTGATATTCGTTGGTATGGCGATTAAAGCGAAGAGTTTGAAGAACCGGGGCATGGAGGCTAGCAGCCGATAACTTCGTTCGGACGAAGTAACGTCGTAGCAATGTCACGGGGCAATATTTTTTGTTTTGAGCAGCCACATAGACGATATTGCCGTGTCGAAATTGATCATTTTTTGCGCGCGGAATGACAATAGAAAAATAGCTGTCGTCCTTCTCAAAGTTCAAGTGCTGGAGGCAGAAACCTTGCAGTTCTGAAAAACGTAAGCAAGCGCAAAATGACAACACACAGTACACACAGTCGCGCAGGTCTTTCAGACTTTTTGATGTAGCCAACTCACAAACAAGTCAACGAATATGTTTAGAAAGCAATGGGCTCTTGCGCAGAGGAGCTTTTGACATTAAACGTTTGTAGCCACCAAAGCCAGATTTACTAAACTGTTCCCAGTAGGATCTGAAAATTGTGAAAGTTTATGCGGCCATTTTACCGCACTATATGCGTGTGTGAAAACTGTTACTGATTTACTTTGTTGTCTTAGACTTAAAAAAATACAAACACAAATCAAATGCAACGACTGGTAGCAATGTGTTACGTTGAAGTACATTGCGTAAAAAGTGAAATATTCAGGATAAGGACAGTAAATATGTTCGGAGCGTAGTCGGTGCCAGGGACTGTACCGTCAGTAGACATAGCTGGCTCGCGTGTAGTCTCTGATATGGTCCAACTGCGGCCAGTGAACCAACTCGCGCGTAGCAGTATCTCTGAAGAGGACCAAAAATGCCGTTATATTGCAGTTATGGGTGGGCGGGTGGGAACCCAAACAGATTACAAACCAACGTGTATCTTCACATTTGAGAACTCACATAATCACACTTTTTGTCAGTTTCTAAACTAGCAATATTTGTGAATAGAAAAGCGCCCCGCGTTGCGTTTGTGCACTTTCGAGACAATAGAAAGGCTTCCAGATACTTTTTGCCTATCTGTGCTAGCTTGCGAGCGTGAAGTGTCGCATGAATACAAATATATTTCAACATTGTGAAAACGTTATTCTGCATTCCACTCGGGCTCGGGCGCACGGTCAATTGTGTCCCTTGGCCCTCGCCTTCGCGGCCTAAATTCCAAGAGCCCCGTGGTTTGCAGCATAACAAACCACTTGTCCAGAATCATTCTGGTGTCGCAACCACTGCTGAGAAATTGAGTGATGATCTTTGGCACTAGCTTAAAAAAAGGCACTGCCCATACCGTTTCGTGCTGCCATGATTTACTTCTGGGTTTCGATGTTTTAGTCAGCAATAAACTATGGGTCGATTTTAAAACTGGTTGTGTATACTGCAGAACTGAGATTTTTGTTCCTTCTAGAGAAGGAACTATTGTTTTGAAACCAACTCTGCGTAGTGTAAATATAGCAGCCACATGCTGTTATGCTGATATGATTAACACGTAAAGTCAGTATGGGAGCTGACTGTTCTTTTTTTTGAAAACGGCGTTTTTCACAATTTTAAATGAAACAATTATAAACAACACTTTTTAGAGGTCTTAAATTGTAATTTTGATTGATTTTTGTTGATTAAAATTTTTTGCGCATGCTAATGTTTCAGACAAAATACATATGCAATTCACGTGACTGTCTAGACAATTGTCTGTTTTCCAGTTTCAAACTTCCACTTTCATAAAAAAATGTGGCATAACCTCTAGTAGGTATTTCAGTTAGCAAAAAGCAAAGTTAATGTAGGTTTATTATTATTAAAAAATATATATACCTATATTTTGAATATTTGAATGATTGAGCTCTCAGATCAGTCAAGGTTTTCTCCAGAGCAGTAGCAATTAAACATAAACAATAATTGCAGAAGCGTGGCCGAGTGGTCAAAGGCGCTACTATAAGAGGATTGTGTTATAAGTGCATGGGTTCGACCCCCACAGTTGTTTTTTCCAAAAAAGTTGTTAGTTACTGTTGTCTTCAAAATCTGTTTTGAATTAAAATTTTTGTCAACAAAGTACACTAGTGCTGGCTGAAATCATTAGTACTTTCGGCAACTGTTACATGTTTCTGACCAAATTTTTCACAGTAACTGATATATTTATGTAAGTGTTGATATATGTAAATTAAGAAACTGTAGCAGGTAATAATACTTTCTAAAATCGCAATGCACATTGAAGGCGAAGCTGATTTTGGCGAAATGGGTGACAAATATGGATTTTGCACTCAACAAAGGAACCTTGCCTCTTTTGGGGCCTGCTTGTTTGAAACTACGACTGACAAAAATACGCAGTGAATAGTTACTGATTGTTTTTGTGAAAAACAATTCGAGCCGTTTTGAACCAAAAATTAATGAATATAAAACGCACAATCACAAATACACAAATACAAATACAATCATGCTATCAGAACTCGAGCCAACATAGAAAATAATTTAACTAGTAAGATTGAAGCAAAATATTGAAAAATTAATTACCAAAGGCCGCAACTTACTTCCAAATTTTTATATGAAAATGACTACATAATAAATTTAGAAATTGTAAAAGTTTGCAAAACAGTACGGCTCAGCATACCTATCGAAAAGAATTAACCCTTTAATTCCCAGAGCTGCCATTTGGCACATCACGTGATGAATACCCAATCGGGGGCCATAAAACTTGATTTGTTCATTCTATTCAGCTGAACTGCAAATTGTTTTTTCAGAAAGCTTAGATCTTTATATTTAGTGGCCAAATTTTGAATCTTCTGCCGCACAACAAAACCTATGCTTCCATAAGCAATGTGCAAATTTAACTTTTTTTCATCGCAAAAGTAGTATTTTCTTTGTGACCTCATCAAGATTTTGGGTTGCGCCGCCAGCAGTCAACTTTGTATGCATCAGATACAACAAATGTTGTACTCTATTGCTAGCCTTCAACTATGGCAAGCGCACGACTTTTGTGTTAATACTCTAGGGGGTACATATTATGCCTGAGCGATGGCGCAATTTTTTCACAATTTCTCAACTTTGAGCGCTTATAACGCAAAAACAGTGCGTCCTAGACAATTAATCGACTCATTATGATTTGTGCACCATTCATTTCTCTATCGAATGGTGGTTTCGCGATCTCTCTACGATGCACGTAACTCGAGCAATGATCAAAAAACTAGAAGGTGTCAGAATCAGGCTGCCTGGCGCGAGATGCTCTGGGCATTAAAGGGTTAAATAAGCTGAATGAAAAGAATTAAATAAGCTGAATGAAAAGTACAGAGACGTCTTTGCGTTGAATGATGACGATTACACAACAGTGACGTAATCTATTGCACGCTTGAATCTACCGGGACTGAAAAAACAAAAACTCAAACAAAACTCAAACTTCAAACACCCGGGAAACGACAAGTATTAAAAAACAAAAAACAAAACAAAATGCGTAAAATTAACGGTATCGACAGCTTAAATGGCCACTGGTTCAGCACTGTAACACTTGTGCAATAAAAAACAATACGGTACGTTTCTACATGTAAGGGTTGTAGCATGGCTGCAAGTGCACTCAGAGGTTTGTATGCACGATGCGATGGAAAGCTCCAAGTGCAAAGCACGAGTGCGCGCAGCGCACGAGTGCTTTTCACGATGGCTTTCCAAGCAGAGTTGCATACGAATCTCTGAGTGTCAGTACTGGCCATGATACAACAGCCTTGTCACATGGCTTTGACAAGTAAAAAAGAAAAACTATAGGTAGCGGTGGGATTCGAACTCACGCATATCTGACATTTATTTTCCAGTCAGTGCCGGTAGCTACGCTACCTTCGAAGGTGACAACAATGTTTACACGGCTCCTTTCTACGTTATTTCAGTCGTTAAGTCAAATTTTCGGTGTTAACCTTTTCATGCGCACTGTAAAATTTAGGCATCCCATGTGATGGATGCTCAATCTGGGGCTATAAACCTTGGCTTATTCTTGTCAACTGATCTTTTTATTGTTTTTTATGAATTGCAGAACTTTGCATTTAGTGTCCCAATTTTAGTCCTATTGTCGCACAACGAAAGATGTGCTTAATTAAGCAATGTGAAAATTTGAGTTTTATCAAAAGTACCGTGTCTTTTCTTTATGGCCACATTATGAAATTTGATCTCAACTCCGGCAAGCAGCATCTTGATATAAAATTAGTTATGTTTCAAATAATTAGGCGCAAAAACCATTTGATTTGAATTACCAGTTTTAACCTTAATTTTTTTAAAATATTTTAATTTCATTAAAATTTCAATTAAAAAAGAGATTTCGAATGTTATATACATTTTGGGGGTTCCTGGTTACCTAACAGTCTAACACGACTAAGCTGCTATGAAGCAATGAAGTTCAATACATAAATTTTTGGACTATAAATTAAGAACGGCTACAGTTCCGTATGATTTATAGTATCAATATGCAGTGACTAAAGTATAAGGTTTTGGATTAACTCAAAGACATACGCGAGCCAAGTCAAGACCCAATGACAACCACTACGCGAAATTTTAACAGATTTCGTGTAGTAGTACTAAAAAACAGTTGCAGTGGCTGTTAGTGGAATTGTATCAATTGAAATGTTAATAACTATGAAATGAAATAAAAAATTAAATTTGTTAAAACATTCCCTGTTTTACTAGTATCTCTAGGCTGGGCAAAGTTTCCCTGCTTTGCAAATTAGCTTCTTTCAATGACATCTGAAATGTTTTACTGAGATACTGTAATTACATTCTGCTTTCAGACTTTTGTTTTCGCTCAAAAGAGGTTAACAATCATTTAATAATGAGGCCGTAATTAGTTGCAGCACCTGCATACAAAATAAATTGCTTCATCAAATCATAAAAAACTAGAGATATGAAAGACTAAATTAGACCTATTTTAGTCAGTCTATCTTTATAAAAAATTCAGTCATGTTCAAAAACAATACTTCGGAGTTTGTGCGCATATATTTGACCTACGGGCTTTATTTTATCATCGGATGGGTAGAAATTGTTGGAAATGTGATCATAGTTGCTGTTTTTGCTACTTCAAAAACATTCCGATCGAAGGAATTCGTTCTACCCGCTGCTTTGGCTGTATCTGACGGTATTTTGGGTCTGGGGCAAATTACTGCACCCCCTCACCGCCTTTATCTGATTCACAACGGATTGGACAGTATTCTAGTAACTCCAAGAGATTGCCTTTGGCGCTTCTACAACCAGTGTTTTATTTTTGGGGGGTTTACCATACCCACGTTGCTGTTATTGATTTCTGTCGACAGACTTTTTGCTTGCGCCAACATTAAGACTTACATAGCTATTAATGAAAAATTGACAAAAGTTTTTGTTGTAATTGGAATTTGTGTTTCCGTAGGGTTTCAGAGCTTCAGCATTGCTGTGTCATATATTTGGTCACCTTTTGAAGGACGCAACAGCCCGAATATCTGTTTATCCGGTTTTGCGTTTCCAAATTGGTACGAAACTTACGTTTACCAACTTTTTCGAGTACTTATTTCTGCACTAACGTTGATTATATACCTTGTTGCGGTTTATATGTTGTGGCATAAAAAGCAAGATCAAGATATTTCTGATCAACTTATTGCAATCCGTTATAAACGACAAGTTAAGGTTACCAAAATGTTGTTGATAATTACTGTTTGCGGTGCAATTTTATACACAATCCCTGCTAGCATTGAATTTTTGGGGTCTATTCTAGATTTTCCTAAATCGTCAAAACGAATTTTTGGCCCAATTTGTTGGATATTTATTAACCTAAACTCAGCAAACAATATTTTTATATATTTTATCAAAAATAAAGAAATAAGACAGGCCGCCTTTAATTTGTTTTGCAGCAAGTTTTCTAATAAAGTTACTGTAGTCAATAGCTCCGACACTAGGGGCTTGGGGGCTGTGGTGTAGTTCTTGTTCGTGGTCTTAAAGGCGTTACTTGTGTTTTGACCATTTAACTTTGATGCCGACGCGAGTGGCCTGGGTTCGATCCCGGCGCTTCCATGTCTTTCTTTTAGCATTGGGACATTCTTTTGTTTTTAACAAATCAACCAGCTACTTTACAACTGTAAAAAGACCTGCTTAAAATCGGAGGTTCTGTAGCAAAAAACGCAGGCATTTTCAATTCAACACTAAAAGCACAATCAAAGCACTAAAGCACCAAACATCAACACTAAAAAAAGCACTAGAATTTTTTGTCCAAAAGCACACTGAAAGAAGCACCAAAGCACAAATAGAAAAGCACAAGACGAAAGCAGAAATTGTGTCCTTGGAGACAAAAGCACAAAAACTGTCCAAAAGCACAAGTGCTAGGCACTAAACCACTGACTATGGACCGGGCCATACACAATACTCATTCTCAATGGGAAGCCAACACGACACACGACAATCTGTTCCCATTAATCCATTTCGACCAGAACGTTGAAATAAGAGAAAGCCCCAATTTCGAAAAAATAAAGAAATAGAGGCACCGAAAATCAAACGAACCCGACTATATGAATGCTAACCACTACACTTCAGCCCAGTCGTGATGGCTCTGTTTTCATTTAGAACGATAGCAGATTTTTTTAATAATGTAAATAATTTTTTATTTATTGTATAGTTTGCTATGGTTGAGTTCATTAGTAAGATGTCATACTGTCATAAACTTTCTATGTTTCTTGGCTTATAAACCATAAACTGCGTGTAAATGCTTTTTTCATTATTTTGCCTTAACATCACCTAGGGCCTGTTCACATGTTCGAATTAACTGGATTAAATTAACTGAATTAACTGGAATATCTCAACACAGAAGCATGAGACCCGGATCAAATTAGACACTGTTACTCTTCGGGGTTATTTGCATAAACGTGCAATTTATAATTTTTTGGAAAGATACTCAAGCTTTATGACGAGTTATTGTAGTTGATTCAGTTAATCTAATCCCTTAATCCGAATTTGTGAACAGCCCCTTAGTCAATCAATTGCATATATGTGCGTATAACCATCAAAACTCCGAATCAGCACATAGTAGCGTTTTTAACAATCTAAACAGTTAATAGTTTGTCGTAAAATTTAAATAAAAATGAATAAAACCAATATATTTGCTTAAAGATGAATGTGTGGTGAATATGATCTTACAACCTCGGACGTTATCTTAGTATAACATTTTCCCAATAATACCAAGTTGAGAAATGAGATCGTCAGTTAGATAATTTATTCTATGACGAATTTCGTTCCACGTTGGAACCTGCGTGGGGCTTCGAGATAACGCCTGTCTGGAACGCATTTAAATTGCCGTGGCCAAATTTACCCAACAGTTTACCATTAGATCTTTTCGCGTTCGTGCTACCAAGCTTCTAAACCAGGTTGGTTGAAACTAAAAATGTAGAGTATAAATAACATCGTTGTTGTCGTTTCTGGCAATTTCATGGATTTTATTGCTTGTCTCATTTAGCATAGGACACTCCATTCTGGTTTCAGTAATGTTGCCTGTTTTTTAATTTACCGTAACTTGGCAGTATGGCACTGAAGCTAAAACTGAGGGCCCAAATATCTGATTCAATAGTACCGTTATTTTAATAATTAATATAATATTAAAAATCGTTATTAAAAATACTTTTAATTAATTATTTTATTAATATTAATACTAAAGTCTAATTAGTTGTGCTATTTATATTAATATTTAATTAAAAATAAATAAAGTTGCTACTTAAATTAATATTAAAATAAAAAATAAATTAGTTACACTATTTATATTAATAATAATGTTAAAATTTTTGGGCACTATTAATATTAAAAATAGCTGTATTTTTAATAGGATTTTTAATAGTGCTTGAATAGTCTCGGCTGCGATTTTGTCATTGACGTGCAATTTTACTTGTATATGTTCACTAGAAATTGTGTGTTTACTATGTTTTATTGAGCCTTAGGGCGAAAGTTAGTTTTATATTTATATTACTATTAACATTAATATTAAAAAATTTTAAGCTTCTATTTATATTGATATTAAAAATGAAATCAAAAACGCTATTTATATTAATAATAATATTTAAAAAAATTTGACTGGTATTTATATTATTATTAAAATGAAAATAAAATCGCGCTTCTATTAGTACTAATATTTATATTAAAATTTTTTGGGGTCTTCTATTTATACTAATATTAGCATTAAGTTGGACTTGGAAAGTTAAAAATTCGTCAAAAAAGTCAAAAAATACTATAAAAATACTGTTTGCTGCAAAATAAGTTACACCACTTTTTTGACTTGATTTTTAAAGGTAATTTTAGCTACAGTACAGCTCAAAATTAACATCATATGACTCCGAAGTCAGCGTCACTGACTATCACAAAATATGCTACACGCATACACATGTGAAAGCGAAGTTTCTAAGCCATATAAAATATTGTGATGACTAATGTGATGCTGATTCCGCAGTAACTGACTCTGACTCTGGAGTCGTTAATGAATTTCAAAACTACCGGAAGTAAATTGGACCTGTGAATGTGACGTCAATAGGTTGACTGCAGTCAGTGACTGCAAAATTAAGTCAGTGACTCTGACTCCAGACTCCAGAGTCAAATGATGTTAATTTTGAGCTGTACTGTATCACATTGACTCTAGTCAATATCTGAGAATACGATTTTACATTCACTTTACCATGAACAAACGTAACCTAACTTTACCCATTGAGACGGCCCCTAGGCTTAGGGATTACTGTAGAAATAATAGAGAAATGTAACGAGCTATACTGTTACACTTAAAAATGAATTGCTAGTACGTGATAACTTTTCGTAAAGCATAGTAGAAAAACACATGCACTTGAAACGCCACTCGCCACTCGCCAGTCGCCAGTGGCATAAAAGAAAGACAGCAACAAGTCACACCTACATTTTGCTGTTCCGTGTGTTGTACAGTTTTTTGATATGTAGTGGGCAGTGAGATAAGTCCATGATAGCAATACAATCTATTTGCTAGATTTCGACAAAACACTTACTATCGGCAGTAATCGTAGAATGTCGACACAGTACAGTATGACCAAGAAGTGATTCTAACCACCCACAGTTCTAAATGTTAAAACCGGCCCTTTCGAATTTTAGCTACAGGAACGATTTCACACTTGCATAAGGCCTGTTCCACAAGCTATGGCCGGGGTACTCGCAACTGTACTCTTGGGGATCGGAACTGAGGATCCAACCTCTGCCCTAAATTTAAATTAAAAGCATATGCTCACACACCGTATGCAGTTAGGATGCCCTAGTTTTGGAGGGAGCTCTAGCCGTAGCCTGGTATAGTTTCAAAACAAGGAAGAGGTGAATCTGTGCACCACCGCTCGACCACCTTATGGGAAAACATAAAAAACAAGCTATGTTTGCTTGACCGTTTCAGTGTGACAATGCGTTCGTGGGTGATTCTGTGCGTTGCCGTGTTGGTGGCGGTAGTCTGCGCACAAGACGAGGAAAAAGTCGACCTGGCAGTCGAATCTGAGGCGGTAGTTAACGATATGAGCCAAGTGAGCCCTAGTTTATATACTAAAAAATATCTATTGACGCTGTGTAAGCCCAAGTTTATATCGAAATAGTTGTTGAGGCTGTTTTACTAATACCTCTGGTTGTTTATCTAATGTGTGTACGTGAATTTGACATTGACATTTCGATTTAACCTCAAATGAGGGCATGGGTATAGTCAAAAGTACATTATCAAGTGAAATAATAAGTCCTTTAATGCAAACCGTCCTGATTTTAAAAAGTTGCGACTCTACGATCCCCGTCTAAATTTAAAAAAGACAAAACAAGTCCGTTTTCTAATTCTATATTCCCAAACGGGAATTTTCTCACAGTATGTACCTTAGTGCAGAAAAAATGTTTTATTAACGTACGTTTTGATTAATTTCGTTAGTTCCTTGTCTCAACCGGCATTTCTTTCACCTTCATTGCTGTTTCAGACCAAACGCGTCGTGAAGCGAGCCTCTGTGGCCATGAATGCGGCTAAGCGGCAGGTAAATAAAATTATTTTAACACAAATTTTAACACACTTAAGACTTTTTAGCCTAAACTTTATTATGAACTGAACATATAAAAGGTGATGTGGATAGAATCGCCGGTACACCCCCTCAGTTGAGCACTACGTCTTCCACCGAGGGGGGTGCCCGCCTCTCAAAACCGTATACAAAAGGGCATAATAGGGACAGTGTATTCCTATTATGTACTCTTGATAGAGGCCATGGCCACGTGACAAGGAGTTATGCAAACTAAGATAAAGCTTTTGAGCCGACATTATGACCATTTTCAACAAAGTTTTACAATGCGTGGAGAAAATTCATGTGTACGCACTACGCACACGTCACAACGCGTGAGTAGTAAAGCTTTTTTTCTGATCGGCTGATTGCTTACGGACACGGATATAAGTTGAACGGAACTCAACTTGTCTTCCAGACATCCGGACAGTCTTTGCGGACACTCTCGACAAATTGTTACCGACATTCGCACAAGCACCTATGCATTAAGCTTTACTCTTACGGTAACGCACACGGACTTGGACACGAACAGCCCCTACGGACAAGTATGAACCGGGCTTAAGGGTGCATTTAATTCATTTCTTTACTCACACGTCGTTCTCTTTCATTCTAGTTGCACGGGGACAAACGCGTCGTGAAGAGAGCCGCCGAGGCAGTGAGCGCGGTAAGACGATAAAATTACGACACTACTACATATCACATACATGTAGATACAAAACTATTCAAAACTTCCCCTAATTTTTGCCCGAAACGCATTGGAAAAATAAAAAAATGCAAAATGTTGTATTGTCATCACAAACCATTTCACCTAAGAAACATTTTAGACCTAGCTACATAAGCCAGAAGTTGTTCATATTATCAAGAGTGCATAGTAGTGTCTCACTCTATATACCTAGAACACTCCTCTATAAAGAGTGAGACACTATTGATATTAGGTTTATATTGTTTTCAAGTTTCTATCCTCAGTGTCGATTTTCACTCATAACTGTAGGTCTGTTCAGCAGACAAAATTATGAAATAATCAAGAGACTAATAGTGTAATGAGATCATATTGACTGATTGATAATTCGTAATTTGACCGGCTAGTCATAACGGCTGCAAGTGAATATCAAAGACATTTTGCTCGAGTAACTTGTTGTTTGCCCAAGCGGCATTCCTTTCATTTTTGCTGCTGCGCCTCAGCGCAGCAACTCATTAGAAAAACTAAAGATTTTCGTATGCATTATATTGTGTATATATGTCCGTAGATTTTTTTAAACCATTGTTTTAGCTCAGCTGAAATTTCAGCAAAACGGAGACCTGCTGTGCTGCAGGTTTCAAATTTCAACTGCGCTAAAACCATGGTTTAGGTAAATCTACAAAATTCGTAATGAATCGGGCGATATTTCGTAATGAAATAATGTGCAAATCATATAAAAACGTACGTAAAACTATAGTTTAGTAAAACCACCTTTTTGAAATCCACCCATAAAATTGCATTTCAAGATCCCTAGAGTTTATTTCAAGAGTTTGCCGTTAATATGTTCATTTCTATCATGAATGCTAATAGAAGCTCAATCGATTACCAGAGTTGTGCTGCGCAGCAGATTTTTGAATTGGTTAACCTATGCACTCTTACAAATTTTGGTGCTATAGTAATTACTGAGAACACCTTTTGCATAAGACTTTTGCTTGTTTTTGTTGTTTCAGGCCAAACGCGTTGCTTTGGCTGTATGAAAACTCATTGTGTTCTACTAATTATAACGTGCCTTACCAAAGTAAACCTAATTTGACTTCATAATGTTTTTAATGCGCTGTTTATAAACCGCACTACCTTGAATAAAACGCCAGGGAAGAGGCTCACAAACTTAATAAGCCCAGCCTTGAATAAAACCCAATGGTCGGATAATATGTAATAGTTTCTGTCGCGAGAACGGAGCGGACTGTATAAAGTTACAAGTAGACTAATAAGCTCAGCTGAGGCTTCTCCCGAATTAACTGGCCTTTCACTTCCTGAGGGAGGCAAAAAAACAAGGAGGAATTGGAAGTGGAAACCAATGTTTCAACCTGCACGACATGCCAACATTACTCACCAACACTGCAGTCAAATAAACGTCAAAGCAAGGCAAAACTAGCCAGCCGAAACCAAACGGCTGGCTTTTTCAAGCTCAAACTCAAAACAGCCAAAGCCACATGAACGAGTACAGAATGCTAAAACAATGCAAGATAGGAGATAGGCACGAGAGCCCTCATATAAACGTTAGGTAACCGTCCTACCAAAAAAACACAAAGATAAAACTGACTTGACTTTTAGCGCGCTGCCTTTTAGTCAAAGCCGGATTTACAGTAGTACTTGCACAAGAACAAGCAGAAACGCTGACACAAGCACAAGTCCAATTAGTTAGTCAAATTTATGTACGCCAGTATAACGTCTTTTCTGTTCGGAAGTTAAATGAAACAAGTTGCTCCTAAAAGGAGCAGTGTTCCTCCCCGGAGATGTTCACAATATCAAGAGTCTGTATGTACATCATGACAGTCCAAAGGTGTTATTTCGGGCCACTCATACTTTTCCTTTTTTTCCTATTTTTGACGCCCTCCTGCTGTGTCCTATTTTTTGGAAAAAATTTTTTTTTAAAAAAAAAGTTTTTCCTATTTTTTTCAAACTATCAGCAGGTAAGAAGGCATCAAAAGTTAAATAATTTTGGGTCTTTTCCGTTATTCCCCCACCAGTCCGGAATATGAAATTTACTGAGCCGATTTGAATACTTTTTGCACAATGGACTCCTCTTGACTTCAGGACTTCAAAACGCAAGTTTTAAAATATTTAAATTTTTTAAAAAAATTTTTAAATTTTAAATTTTCATACAAAATGCGGACTTTTTCACTTTTTGAGACGCGGAAAGTGTTCTAGACACGAATTTTTGGTTTTGGATATTCTAGAATTTAAAAAAATTACAAAAATTTGAAAATTTAAATTTTTTTAAAAAAGTTTTAAAATTTTTCAAAATTAGTTTTTTTGAACTTCTGAGGTCAAGAGGAGTCTATTGGTACAAAAATTATTCAAATCGACTCGGTAAATTCAAAAATTCGGACTGGTGGGGGAATAACGGAAAAGACCCATAATTTTTTCCTAAAAGAAGCACAATTCCTTCCCTGACATGACAATTTGATTTGGCACTGGTCCAAAAAATTAATATGTAGCCCAGTTAGTTGCGGTATGTATTTCCACAGTTTTCTATTTCATTACATCAGGCAGTCTGCAACACATTGCACTAACCAGCGAACAGGACAAAACCGCGCTAAGCAGCAATGAGGGGCAAAAGCCCACAATCCTGAATCCAGCGACCGGAAAATAATTGCAATAACAAACGAGCCCGGACAAAAGCGCACTAACCAACGGACCCGGACAAAAGTGCACTAAGCAACGGACCCGGACAAATCCGCAAGGCTAACGAGCCCGGACAAAGCCGCACTAAGCAACGAGCCCGGACAAAAGCGCACTAACCAACGTCCCCGAACAAAACCGCACTAAGCAACGGACCCGGACAAAACCGCACTAACCTACAAGTCCGGACAAAACCGCACTAAGCAACGGACCCGGACAAAACCGCACTAAACAACGAGCCTGGACAAAACCGCACTAAGCAACGAGCCCGGACAAAACCGCACTAAGCAACGAGCCCGGACAAAACCGCACTAAACAACGAGCCTGGACAAAACCGCACTAAGCAACGAGCCCGGACAAAACCGCACTAAGCAACGAGCCCGGACAAAACCGCACTAAGCCACGGACCCGGGCAAAACCGCACTAGGCAACGAGCCCGGACAAGAAAAGCGCACTAAGCAACGTACTCGAACAAAACCGCACTAACCTACAAGTCCGGACAAAACCGCACTAAGCAAGGGACCCGCACAAAACCGCACTAAGCAATGGACCCGGACAAAACCGCACTAAGCAACGAGCCCGGACAAAACCGCACTAAGCAACGAGCCCGGACAAAACCGCACTAGGCACCGAGCTCGGACTAAACCGCACTAACCAACGAGCCCCGTCAAACGTGCACTAGACAACGGGCCCAGACAAAACCGCACTGGAAACATGCGTGTTCTCCACCATCTTCGAGCCTGCCATCACTACAGACTGATCGATTGAACTTTCACAACAATTCACAATTCAAAGGCTAATTTGCATATTAGTTGATTACAAACCCCACGTTTGAAATATGATTGGCTGTCAATTTGTTTACACTCTTTTAAATGATTGGTTAAAGACTCGAAACTAATTTGCATATTGCGCAGGATAGGACAGCCAATTTCAGAACTGTCTATCAATACTCCAGACAATAATAACAAACAAGAGAAGAGGGGGGGTGAGATTGGGAAGAAGAAACTTAAATGCGGCAAATAGTATTTTTGTTAAAATAGAAATTTTTTAGTTTAAAATAATCTTTATTTTTTTTCAGGTTTGTGTTAATTTAGTTCAGCATTTTTCACGGATAAATTTGGTTGAATTTGAATTTAGTATGTATCGACACCCCCTAGTGGACAAAAATACAGCAGATGACTGGAGGGCTAGAATTACACACAAATCATAGGCAAGGCTGCCACGTAAATTACACATGCTTGTTATCGGAGCAAAGACCGATAACAAAGGTTCCTTCTCTAGAAGGAACAAAAATGAAGGGAGAATAAAATGTTGTCAGTGACTCAGTTTTATAACTTTGTCGGACTATTTCATGAAAGAAGGAAACTACATAGTCTATCAATAAGTTAACGTCAATCGAGGAAAAAAACAACCATTAGTTTACTAGGTAACATCACAAGAGTCCTTGAGTGCTGTGTCCTGCACCAAAGGGTAATCTCTGATACGTTCAATCAATTTTTAATTGACATGAGATTCATTTCGACAAGGATTTTTCCCCAAACCCACACTTTTCCGCTTCACGCTACATATACAAAAATGATCGCCACCAAATCCAACCAAACAAAGAACTTCGACCGCCGGCTGTGAACGGCCGGCCGGCCGGTAAAAGCCGCCCGGTAAAAGCCGGCCGGTAAAAGCCGGCCGGCCGGCCGGCCGGCCGGAACGGCCGAATTTTTGGATAAAACCAGTCCAGAGTGTCATTTCGGCATAAACTTAGCCTGCCGAATTGTTATGCCGGCCTAATTTTGTCAGTCGGTTGAATCTGGCTGGCTGGCCGGTGTTTTTAACTGGCCGGCCGGCCGGCCGAAAATTCCGGCCGGTCACAAACACTAGTAGTCGAGTCTAGACCTATCAACAAGCTCTTCTGCTGAGTGAGAAGTGGTTAAATTGTGAGGCCTGACAATAATACACTAACAGAGACCAGAATGAACCCGTGGTGCACCAAACGCATGCTGTAAAGTGTGTACGTCTCTGTGTAGTGTGTCAGTGTGCCCGTCACAAGTTTACACTCAAATTATTTTGCACACCACACACTACACCAAGCTGCCAGTGTTATTTCGTCTTGCCATAGTACAGTGGTTGTGCAATAAACAGTTTCCATGTATATATTTGGGCAGTACTCATTTTGTTTTGCTGTGCAATTTTGTGTGTTATAAAAGTGTTTTTCTGCTGTGTAACTTTGTGTGTGTAAAAGGGTTCTATTACCTGCACAAACAGATGTTATTTTTGTTTGTTGCTAGACTATTTCGGTTTTCTTCACTGTTTAATTCTGCATATTTTTCCTTATTTTACTCAAATTACACAGATACTTTGTATACTTTTCTCACAGTTCTACTTACCTACCTTACTTAGGTATAGTACCTTTTAGTTATGCTGTTTTACTTCTTAAATTTGAATCCTAAGCCTATCGTGGCAAAAAAATGAACAGTATGCTCAACACTGCAGACAAAGTGTGACTCTCTTCTCGGCCAGCTTGTTAGCGTGGTAGATGCGTTGCACATTACAGCATTACAGCCCAAACAAGCAGGCCCCAAAACGGGGCAAGGTTCCTTCGCGGAGTGAAAATGCTGCGTAATTTACCCATAAGATTTCAGCTTCGCTTTTATTTCCATGCATAGAATGCATTAATATCTGTGTGCATTCGATTTGTACATTCAGAGCTTTTGTGTTGAAATCACACTATAAATTCAACAATTTTCTCGAGAAATCATGCCATAGTTGGCCGGCGGCCGGCCGGCCGGCCGAAAATTCCGGCCGGTCACAAACACTAGGTCGAACTTTCGAAGTAGGATAACAGAAACTTTTGGACTAGCGCTTTTGACCACTCGACTACGCTACTTCGATGTAATATCGTTGTTTGGTTATGACTATGTAGAAAAGCAGTATATATGAAAACAGACATCGTCTAGACAATCACGTGATTAGCATGTGTATCTTGTCTGAAAAATTAAAAATAAAGTTTTAAATCGCAAAATTTTAACAAAACGACAACTCAATACGTAGGCAAAAGTGTTATTGAGCATTTTGTCATTAGAAACCGAAACCTTCAAAAAAAAGAGCAGTCAGTTCCCATACTGACTTTACGTGTTAATCATATGCGCCTATCACCATGTAGCTGCCATAATAACACTGCGCAGAGTCGATTTCAAAACAATAGTTCCTTCTCTAGAAGGAACAACAAGCACGTTTTGCGAGTAGAGTTAAATTAATTCAGGATGAGTTTCGTTGCGACATTTTTGTAATGCTGAGGATATTCTTCGAATATAGAACGCGGCGCCAACATATTTCAATGCCAACACTTTTCAAGCAACTAACCATGACCACTATCAGTTTTAGTCTCCCTTTTTAGCGAAAGTCGGACAAAAAAATGAGCCATTTTTTCAGTGGCATAATTTCTGCTACTACTTGTACTCTTGATAGTCAAAATGTATTCTTTCTGTAACGTAATCACATCGTTATCTCCTCAAGTGGTGCAACTATTTTTATTGTCCGACATAAGCAATGGTCTGCATTGGTTAAAAATGGGTCTATTTGAGAAAAATTCATATCACACAGTTTAAATAAGCTACAATCAAATAATAGGTCTGAATTTGCCTCTGCGGGTGACCTTCACTCGCGAAATCGCGTTTTTTTCCGGTTAGTCTGGTTTTGGGTTCAGGCTAGAAATCGCTTGCCAACCGCAGCCCAAGCTTAGACGGTCAGCCGCTGAGGCCGTATAAAGATTCATATCTCAGTCAATTAACATCATTCCGCATAACGTGATACATACATACATACTGAGAGGTTGGACTATGTTTGTGAATCCTGTTTCATACTTTTATGTACAACAAAAAGCATAATGCCTTTAAAAACTATTTCACTTCACAAAAACTTTCGCTAAATCTAAAAAAGAAGCAATGCACTTCAGCAGCAAATTTTCTGCAAGGAAGTGGTACATACGTACATAGCTTAAATCAAATGTCACTAAGCTGAGTGACATACATAGCGGTTGCCGTACGACGCGTCGGTGCCAACGGCATTTTAAGTCAACCATCTCATGGTTCCAATGCGCTGATATGTAATCTACAAAACATTGTCACAACAGGTTTCGTCGCAACACTGTTCATTAAGATTATTACGTACATGTTATGTATGGTCTGACACACGCTCGCACACCCAATGTCGCTTGTCGCTGAATACTTATTCATTGCTCTGCATAAGCGCAGAGTGGGCACACACAGCACACACACACCCACACATCTAGTGTAATTTCGAGACCTACCCAATTGTTCTATGTAAGCTTACACTGAGAGTAGAGATACATGCAAATTGACCATTTGCATTATAGTATATACGCGGCGGCTGAGGCCGCCGCGTAAAAAGGACCCAGGTGTAGCAACTAGCATTTAGTACCGGTCAGCCACTCTCAACTCAGCAGCCTTTCAGCTCCACCACTCACTGATGGCTTTTAGAATAGCTAACGGGCCAATTTGGCTTGGAATTGCTACAAGATCCTGTCTTGGTCCCTTGCAGGACCCGCTTGAAAAGAGAACCCATTTTGGCACTACGTATCTTGTTATGTCCTTTTTTTGGCCGCTAAGTGCAGCGCATCTAACACGCTGCCAAGCGTACCAGTGGAAAAAGTGTCATACCTACTCTTCCCATTATGAACTCTTGATCCTATCAACAATTGAGACACTTGACACGATAAAAGCAAAAGCAGTTTTAAACCGGTGTCACGGAAAAAAGTGTCCGCCGGAAAATTGTGGCTCCCCGGACACTTTTTTCCAGAAAAAAATGTCCCCGCGGACACTTTTTTTCTAGAAAATTGTGTCCCCCCACCGGAAAATTCTGTCCTAGGTACCCCCCGGACACTTTTCTCTGGAAATTATGTCCCCCGAACACTTTTTTTGAAAAAAAGTGTCCCTCGTTTAGAAAATAGTGTCCCTCGGAAAATTTTGTGACACAAATTCTGTCTCATAGTAGTTGTATATTTGAATTGCACTACATACGTCCGGGGGGACACAATATTTCGGAAAAAAGTGTCCGGGGGGACACATTTTTCGGCGGACACATTTTTCCGTGACACCTGTCAACAGTCTGTCATTCAGCAATTGCTCTATATACTCAGTCTTTTCTAAAAATGCATCAGTATGACTATTGACAGTTTATTTTTCAGTTTTAACGAGGAACATTCCTGATGGATCCGTATTCCCTTTCCAACACAGTTTTTGGTGACGGCACCATCAAAAGACACTGTTTTCTGGGCATTCCTGGGTGCAAGGGACTGCCGTATTACGTCACCCTCCGGAACAGACCCCAGATCCGCTGCAGAGGGTGCAAGAAATACCGCAGCATTCACACGGGCCCCCCGATTCCCCCCGACATACTCACAATCTCGGTATGCATAGGGTCTTATCCAAAATTGAATTTATCGGATTAGATTTAACTTTATTTCATCAATAACGCAGCGTCAAGTGCACGTAATTGGCTGAAACTTGGCACACGTCTAGATAATCTATGTGAGACGTGTAAGGCAAAATTTCAGCCGGTTTATTTCCATTTTTATTTTCCGCTGTGTTATTTGCAAAATTTTAAAATTTAATCCGTGAAATCCAATTTCGGATAAGACCCATAGTTATACAACTAGAGTTCGCAATCGGGTCACGTTGCCTTAGGTTGGCTTGGATTGAATTTTTTGCACTCGCGAGTTATATAATCTCATAAACTTGTGGCAGAGTGACTACTAAGCTAAATGTTCGCATGCCTATCATTAGGGGTGGGCGAGGTACCGCGGTTATCGCGGTTATTGCTGCGGTAACCGCAATTTTGCGGTATGCGGTAATGGGTCTATTTATTTAAAAACTGAAAACAAAAGTGACAAAAAATCCCAAAAGTTTGTGTGTAGCAGCAGCTTATATCGGATCGGGTAAAAAGTTCAACACGTTGTTTTGGTGTGTAATATACAGTACTGTGCAAAAAAGTTCCCTCTTCGTCGGCATACGACGAGGCTCGTCCTTCGCGACAAATGACGAACTTTGGCTGGAAAATGACGAAGCACATTTTTTGTGTTAAAGACTTCTGGAAGTCTATTGTAATGCACTAAGACCAAAAAATGACGTTTGACACACACGTTTGTTTGTATATGTTATTTTGATTTAATATATTATCCAAATTTGGAGAAGTGTCACAGAAGCATGATTATGAAATGTTACACCTCTTTAGCTGCAGTTACAGCACAGCAAGAGTTGCAAATTGGAACAAGCTTGCTAATGGACAACAACTTGGTTAAGTCCGGTCAACTAAAATTTCAAACGTCAGTCACAGAAAAAATAGTGACTCAGGAGTCTATTTCTTATTCTCATGTTTTCCGTTTCTATGTTTGTATAATTTATACCTTTTCTACATACTTATGTTATGATAGCTCAACCTAATTCAAAGTGTTCAGTATCAGCTCAGACTGAACAGGCCAAAAAGTGGCTTTTCTATACACAATAACGAAACCTGTTCCGGTAATGTTTCGCAGAAAATTTATAGCTGTCGCCTGCAACACAAAAATCACCCTAATCCGGCCTGAGATGGTCACCCTATACTACTAAAACCATTCTTTGTCAGGCTCGATCTGTGATCGTGCCCACGTTTGAATGACTGCTCGTTAAATGGGTTTGATTCCGTAGTGAAAGTCGTTTCTTCAGTTTCTTAAAGTTTTAACCTTAATTGGCTGTTGGTGACCTTGTCTAAACCTCTGTTAAATTGTTTTTACTTTTTTTTATCGTGATTTAACGCTGCTTTACTTGTATGCCGAACTTTTCCAGGGTTTCTCCGGTCAAATATGGGTGACCCTCCCTCTTTGATCGACCAAAGTACCATAATTTTTTTATAAAAAGTTTCATTTTTACTAACTTTGGCTCATTTTTTCAGGACCTCCCCCCCAGCCCCTCGATTTCGGGGGGTCCCCCATTATGGTCTCCTCTTACATGTCTGATTACAAGTGTGGTTTACTTAACGCTGAATTTCCTTTCCAAGTAGGTAATTTGAAAATTCCTAATATGATCCATTAGCACGTGGAACCGCCAACCGGTATTCACAATTATAAAAGAATCAGTTTGCTCTGCTAGCTATGTAGGATTTCATAACTTATTATTCAGTCATTTTTTAGCAAAAGCAGTCAGATGAAAACGGAACCAAAAACGATGAATTGGAGGAGATTCGGTCAAACGAGCTAGACATGAACGAAAACGAAGTGGAAAACGAGGAAGACTGTGGGTGGTCACAGCAAATTTCCCCGAAACAGGAAATCGAAACTCGGGAGGGAGAAAGTACCTGACGCTACATATCACTTAGGGCCTATTCCTTTACGGGATTAAACGGACTGGACTTATTTTAGTCTGAGGTTTTAGACTTTGGAGTGACAAATCGGACTAAACGGACTAAACGAGTTAAAATAAGTCAGCGGCTTAATTTTAGCCTGACCTGACCCCAGGCCAAAACTGCCACTGGACTAAACGAATTTAACATGCACGCTTAACATTAGCGTGCGTAGTTAAGTCCGTTCCGTTTAGTCCGATTAAAAAGCTGTGCGCTAGAAGTTAAGTCCGTTTAATCCGGACATTTGGAATGGCATTTTTAATCTTAACTTTTAAACCGTTTAGTCCGATTATAATTAACCCCTTAATCCGGTAAACGGCCCTTTTGGCTCAAAACCCTAGGTTTCCGAGCTAAGTTAAACTTGGATTTGTCACTTATTTTTTTGTAAAAATTGACAAAAAGTGAACTATTAAACTTTGTGTTGGCGGCGGACCAATTATTTGGCTACACTGGTGGATGGAGAGAATCCTGTTTGAGAGAAGTAGTCTATAGATTTTCGGTTGTTTTTTTCTATTAGTCACCGGGACCAGGACACTCACTCTTTGAGAATAGAAAACAGACCTACTTAAAAGATAGAACTTTCATTATTTATATAGCATATTTCTCGATTGGTATTGTTTTGATTTTTAAATTTCCGCCTGTATTTTTAAATTTCCGGATGTATTCCTTACAAAATGTAAATATTTCAATTGTCAATCATCAGTTGTAGTGTCATCAATTGCATGCAATTTCAACAGGAGTTCTAAATGAAATAAAGGATACCTACTTTTGTGATTACTTAGAAAATACAAATCACAGAAAATCAAGGTTGATCGACACGAAGTTTTTGCCAAAACAATCAGTTAAAATTTCACAAAAAAGTGTAATGTTTGAATGATTTAGGTCTAGAAACCAACCCCTGGCATTCGGGAGACAATACGAACGACGAATTGCTTGATCAGGAGGATGGGAGTTTGGCAGCCATCGAGATGAAACCGGAACCGATCGATATTGATGAATCGGTCATGAAGTGGGAGGAGAAAGTCGAGGCTGATCGTGTTAGGATGAACGAAAGAATCGACGAAGCCAATGTCGAGATGAATAATCAAAACGATCTTATTGACGAGATGACAACTCAAGGTTAATATTGGCTAAAAATTGTCTAAAAGCGGATGGCGGGATGCTAAAATCATGCTTAAAGGTTCCAAACTCGAACTTGGATTAGAATAAATTTATTTTTAATTTCCCAATTTGTGTGAGCTAAGTGAACAGATTCACGCGAACGCACGCACGCTACGGTGGAAGTTTAAGTTTAGACATGGATTGTGGCCAAAACTACGTCACCGATCTATATATTTTGAATCAATTGAATATGCAATTATGCAATTGCAATGCTAAGTTTTGGGCTGAAATATATAATCCATAAAAAACTAGAACGTTAGGCTAATCAAGTTTTCTTTCAGACGTTCCATCTGGATCTGATCGCACTATGGATCATCATAACTGCCAGGAAAAACACCAAGAGCTCATCTCCCTGGGTCAGTTGAGTACTCGACTTTTGCGTCTGCCGTCAGCTAAATTCTGACAAAAAATAGATGCGCCACTTACATTTTAGTGGCATGACTTCTGCGACTACTTTCTGCACTCTTGATAGTCAAAATCTATTCTTTTCGTAACGAAATCACATGTTTCGTTTTCTCAAGTGGTGCAACTATATATTTTTTGTCAGACTTTAGTTTACTTGGAACAGAATATGAAAAAATTAGACTCACATTTTTGTAAAGTCTATATATAGTTCTGAATGCTGAGAAAATATTAGGACGGTTCATGGAAGGTTGGCCGAGAGGAGGGCGCGCGGATTGAGTCATACTTTCAGATCAAATAGTGGCGTAATTATTTCGTAATTTTGCCAGCTGAACGGGCATACACGGCTGTAAGTATTAACCCTATGATGCCCAGAGGATCATGGGTGATATCACATGATGATCTACTACATCTGGGACTATACAACTTGACTAGTCTATTCCAGTGCCAGGGTTTTTGAACTGTTTTTATGGGGAATCGTAGATCCTCCCATTTGGCCGGCAAATTTTGGTCTTACTGCCACACAGCAAAGCCTATGCTTATTTAAGCAATGCGCAAATTTGACTTTTTTTATTGCAAAAGTAGTATTTTCTTTGGAGCCACTTTATGAAATTCAAATGCAACTTTGGCAGTCCGCTTTTTGTACAGCGGATAATGTAGTTTATTGCCTGAGCGATGGCGCAAATGTTTACAAATTCTCAACTTTGAGCGCTTATAGCTCAAAAACGGTGCGTCCTAGACCCTTAAT
This sequence comes from Trissonchulus sp. WLG1_4, assembly GCA_030248245.1. NCBI lineage: Eukaryota > Metazoa > Nematoda > Enoplea > Enoplida > Ironidae > Trissonchulus > Trissonchulus sp. WLG1_4. Next base: position 62,759 of record JASANF010020643.1, on the reverse strand, counting down.
TGCCTTAATATGTTTTGTTCAGCAATCATTTCTTTATCGAATGGTGGTTTTGCGATCTTTCTACGACGCACGTAGCTCGAGCAATGGCCACAAAACTAGAAGGTGTCAGAATTACTGTATAGCCAGTGATACTTCGGGCATTAAAGGGTTAATCGACCTTGAGTCTCTCCTAATTGCTTTTTAGTACGCAGACTGTTGATGCGAGAGCAGGAGCGTTTAAACACGCTGCGCGGCTTTGTGGGTGGGCTGTACACGATCGAACAGGTGGAGATGATCCAGCGAATCAAGCGAACTGGGATTAGCAAACAGCAACTGATCGCTGCCTTCGATCAGGTGGATTCTGTCGAGCGGATGCCCGAGTCCTGTGTCTTTCATGAGATACGGCAGAGTATGGTGGGTCTTTGCTGAACCCTTTATATATATATATATATATACATATATATATATATATATATATATATATATATATATATATATATATATATATATATATATATATATATATATATATATATATATATATATATATATACATATATATATATATACATAATAGGACTATTATGTACTCTTGATAATATGTATACCTTGATAATATAAGAATCAATACCATCGAAAACTTCTCAAACTTTATTATATAGGTACATTCATATTAACTTAGGTATTTTTAACCAAACCAAGAGTACAACCACACCAATATCAGCTTTTGGTGTACTGTTATTTACATAGGTCTAAGGTTAAACAATTTAACGTGGAATTTAATTAGCTGTCTATTTGTTACTAGGAATCGAATAACAAGGAAAAGTTCACAGGCCCGCGACAGGCCTGGACGGCAATGGCTGAGTCTTTCGCGACTTCCTGTGGTGGAGATTCAGAAAATAATGTGCCCGATTTTCTTGCGGCGCCACAGTTCTTGCCTCTGATGATGATGCAGGCGTTCCGGAAAAAGAGTAAGCACAAGGGAAACTGTGTTCACTGCTGATTGGCTTACACCGGATTGCACCAACAAAGAATAGCTCAAGAATAGGAATAGCTCGAGAATATATAGCTCAGGAATGAAATTTATTTTCAAATAGGTCAAGAATAGCAAATACTTATTATGGAATAGCAGTTATGGAATGAAGCAAATAGCTCAAGAATATGTAGTTATCGAATAGCTCAGGAATAGCTAAAGAATAACGAACATTATTGCACTAACCAAAGTTAGAGAATAACTTATTCTCCCGCTATTCTTGAGAATATGTAGTTATTCTCGAGCTATTCTTTAATGGTGCAGGGGCAAAGTTGGCGAATAACACCTCGAGAATATATTCTGGAATAGCTCGAGAATAAGTATAGCTGAAGAGTAAGTTGGTGCAATCGGCCGCAAGTAATATTTAGCCTGGAGTAAGTAGATCACTACGAGTCCACATTATTTCACATTGATGTCAGAGTCAGGCTTAGGCCCGATTAAAGCCCGGTTCATACTTCGTGTTTTGTGTTTTGTGTTTTTGTGTTTTCGTGTTTTTGTGCTTTGTGTTTTGTGCTTTCTCGGTTCATACTTCGTGTTTTGTGTTTTGTGTTTTAGTGTTTTGTGTTCTCCGGTTCATACTTTGTGCTTTTGTGTTTTGTGTTTTTGAATTGTGCTTTTGTGCTTTTGCAGTTTATACTTCGTGTTTTTGTGTTTTCGTGTTTTGTGCTTTTGTCTTTTGTGTTTTTCGGTTCATACTTTGTCCTTTGTGTTTTGTGTTTTTGATTTGTACTTTTGTGTTTTCGGTGTGCTTTGGGTGTGTTTTCGAAACATGAACAATGTTCATGTTTTTAAAATGTGTTTTGTGTTTATCCAATCAAAATTAAGTATTTCTTCTCGTACTGTTTTCTACAATATTATATTTTTAAATTAGAAAATTTTTTATGTCTTCAAAATTTCAGTTTGTTTAGAACTTTTTAAAAATTTTTCAGACAGTATTTTATAATTTTTTAATTTTTTAAGTTTTTTAATATTATACTGTTGTTTTTGTTTACATTTTAAGATCGATTTGTGTTAAATAATCACAACTCCAGGATGTCTGAAGAAGATCTGAAAATTGACGAACTTCTAATAGAGGCCGTCAGAAAACGAGCTTTTATTTATGATTTAAAAAATAAATTACATGCTGACAATACTGCCATGAAAAACGCTTGGGCAGAAATTTCCTCCGAAATTGATCGAAGTGGTAAGTTGAAATTAGAAATTTTTTTATATGTTATTTTAATTAAAATTTAGTTAAAGTTTTTATATTTATCTCTCAAGTAATTTTTATGCGAATGTTCGCTTATTTGAGAAACCTTTTAAATAGATGGTTCATACTTTAATCCACAACACACAAATCGAGCAGCGTTCTGCCGTTCAGATTGTGCGGACGTCTCAATCTTTTGCGCTTTTATTTGCTCAAAAATAGCTGAATTCGTATGTGCAAATTTACTGTTTGTTCACTTATTTTTTAGCTGATTGGTGTGAGAAGCGCTGGAAGTACCTACGAGGTTACTTTATTCGTGTCCGACGCGCTTCTTCACATCGCGCAAGTGTTGGACTAGGGTATAGTAATGTCCAAATTTTGGGCGTAGAGAATTAATGGGGTGGACTGAAAATCTTCGCTGTCGGCGTCGACGTCGCTTTGCAACTATGTAAGCAAAAGCGGCAGCAAATACAGGCCATAATTCCGGATCCATAATCTAAAGCAAATTAAGCAAATTAAGTACTGAGAGAAAATAAAAAATATATAAAGAAGAAATATAATGTCAAACTGATTAAGTGAAAATAAGACATTAGACTTGACTAATAACACAATGTAACAAACAATTTTTTTAATTAAAGGACTGAATCTTTTATATTTGACAATTTATTCCGATTGGTAAAAAAACACGTGACGTGTGTTTTGTGGTTTTGTGCTTTTGAGTATAAACTGGATTGTGCTGAGCACAAAAGCACTAAAACACAAAATCACTCTGAAAAAGCACAAAACACAAATGTTCAACATGTTTCCAAAAACACAAAATTTTCATGTCTGAAAACACAGGATCAAAAGCACAACACACAAAACACAAAAGCACAGACGAAAACACAAATTTGGGAGATGAACAGAAAAGCACAAAACACTGGGCAAAAACACAAAGCACAAAACACAAAAACACAAAACACAAAACACGAAGTATGAACCGGGCTTAATACTTGTCTTTGTCCCCATCGTTGTGTCCTTGAGCGATGCCGCAATAACGGTTTGACCAAATATGCCAACTTTAAAATAACAACATTGGGGCACTGGGGACTAAAGTTGGGGACTGGGGTCACTTGCATGCAAAAAATTGGCTGAAACGCTTACGTCAAATCTTCAGAGCAGCTGACCAAAATTTGTCCCTGTTCCTGTGTCCTTTAGGACAAGTGTGAACTGGTCTACATTTAATTTTATTTTTCAGGTATTTTGCAGGTACTTCTATTTTATCTCACTTTCACCTCTAGTTTTTTTTCAGCAGCGCCTGAAGCGAAACCTCAATCGTCCGCCGTAACAGAACCAGAGAAACGCAGACGTCGCAAGCGCAGACGCAAAGACTCGGGCAACAACGACAACAACAAATCCAAGAAGTCCAAGAAACATATCTGCGACCCCAACCCAGGGCCTAGCAACAGTCACAGCCAAGAGGTCGATCCTGGTCCGACAGAAAACGAACAGGTAGAAAAAATAAATGAAATAGAATTTCAATATTGATAGTGGTTACGAGCTCGACTTTAAAAGTAGGTATGCCCTCATTCATTTGAGTTCAAGTTCATACGTTTTCAGTTAAGTTCACTCGCCGTGATCTTTGCGGGTAGGGCCGCGGGCCGGGGTTGGTTACGAAACGACCCGGCCCGGAAATCTACGGGTCGGTAATTTCCCCCGCCCAGGGCCACACGCCAGGTCGCAGTCGAAGTGTGCGTTGCTAATGATTTTTGTACTCATGTTGCTAACCCAGGCTGCGATCAGCCTGTTTAACACGAGGTGGATTTCCCCCACAGGGAACCCCGTGGGAGTCCCTACGCGTCCCCACGGGGATCCCCGAGGCGACGCAAGGATAATGAAGGGGATTTTGCTGGGGACGCGTGGGACCCCCAGGGGGATTCCCTTGAAAATCCACCCCGTGTGAAACAGGCTTTATATAGTGAATATATATACTTCAACCCACATCACGGCCCGCCACCGCCACCCCTATACCTAACTGGCAGGCTGGCTGCCCCGCTAATATCAGCCCGCCACCGGCCCGCGGGCGGGTACCGTGGCCTGGCCCGCACAGTTTACGAATAAATGCAAATAGATTGAGATGCCTGGCGTACTCTGCTCACAGGACGGCTCGCAAAAATTGGCTAGTGAAACAACGCTACTACCATGTCACAAAAAAGTAAGTAGGCTCACAATTGTCGCTCAAACTGATTTTTATTTCAGCAGAAAAACGGAATCAACCATTATACCCCACCTACGCCTACAAATCAAACGGATAGAATCGATCCACTAGCGGAAACGACCGAGACCTCAGAAAACCAAGACGAACCGTTCCATGCGCTAGATTGCCTTTCTGATTACTCCGGATCTGATCAGGGACAAGTCAGACTCGAAAATATCATGAACCGAGAACTGGAACTGGAACCAACCTAGAGCTCCTTATCTACTGACCAGCTGGTCTACTTAGGCACAGCTATTGGAGCAAAAAAGTTCACTGAAAAAACGCTTTCAACTTAAATAAAAAAAATCCGCTTCAACCAAAGCTATAAGAAAAATCATACTTTAAAATGCGAAGACTTTTCTGCTCCAGTATGTGCCCATTAATTGAAATACCCTTGTAAAAAAACAAAGACCTGGTAAGATAGAGCACGATTTTTATGTTACATCGCAACAAAACAAATTACCACAGTAAAATGGAAACAATTTCTACAACAAAATGAACTGAAATTCACATGTCACTTCGCCTCGTTATTAATTTTTCAGGCTAGAATAATGCTAAAAAACAAAATATCACTAAAGCGATCATAAAAGCTACACAAAAATAAAAATATTGTGTTCAGTTTTTTTTAATTTGACGAAAATACCCAAATCCACATTACGAATGCAGGTAGACGTTAAACAAGTACATAACTTTGCATTTTTCTTTGCCTTTTACAGTAGCAAAACTGCGCACGCGTTTAACCATGCCTTTAAGAGTAGCAAAAGTACGCACAGAGGCACTAAACAGGGGTCTTATATACTTCCCCAATCACATGAAAAAATATTACAATATTTTCACAGCAACAACTTTGGGTACATATTGTGCCCACGTATGGGCAAAAACATAAACCCGTTACACAAACAAGAGATTACAACGATACACCACAGTCTGTTAAACAGGGTAAAAAATAAAAAAGCCCGATCCTCCCCTCATACATGTATATATGTTTTTTACTGCCAAAAATATCAAATTGATTCCGAAAACAAAAAGAGAATCCATGGACGTGTCACGGCCCATTAAAAATATTGCCCGAAAAATCTCCTGTAGTCTGTACACTAAAAAGATGGCCTCTCTGCTAACATTCGAAACTCCAGTTTGGCAAGTATATTATAATCTCGAAATAACACAAGAAATTAAAAAATAACCCACGGCATCGGCATATAAATTAAAACTAAGCCGTAAAACCAAACCAACAATCGGCATTATTAAAAACAAAATATCTTTTACTTCAGGATTCAGGACTTCAAAAATGCAGCAAATTCCGTACTAGAGAAAAACCGGAAAACAACGATAAACCAGCTGCACTACAGTAAAATATTCTAAATAATAGCTGCAGCAAATAAAAACTAAATATCCGTTCCACACAAAATAAAAATAAAACTACAACCAAGTCAAAAATAAGCACAGCTTGATTCGTTACAGAAACACAGAATATATTATCAAACACCCAGTAATAATAAAAATGCCATTGTAGCCAATTTTCCTTTAGTAAAATTAAAACACACAATTCTTTGAAAAACTGTAATTTATACAAATTTGGGGGGATTCGCGTCACAAAAAAACCAAAACCGGCAATCAAAACATTATTAATTGAAACGTTAGTAGTGTTTTTCTTTTTTTATAAAATACACACAGGCAGTTCCTTCGCACATTTTGGCTTACTTCTCAGATAAGAACCGCAGAGTAGCGAAACACAAACGTAAAAAAAACAAGACGCCAGAAACGGATAAAATAATATGCTACATAAAATAAAAAACAAAACATTATTGTAACCGATAAAACCACATGATAAGCTAAATATACAGTATTAATGTGACTTTCAGTCACAACGATGGATCACAAAATTTATACCATAAAATCCCGAAAAAACAAGTCAACAGGGTGCTGTCGATTTAGACTTCAATTTAGTCCAGAATCGTGCAGCCATTCAGACTGCATCTCTATATTATTTACCCCAAAATTATAAAGAGCTATCTTTTCTACCGCACTCACACTCACGATTACAACGAAATTCTACTCAGAACAGCCAGGGTGAAACCTAGCAATTCGAAGTTTAACGCCATTCCCCAAACGTTTCCTGGATATTTCCTTTCACTGCTAAAAATGCACAAAAAGTCTACGCTGTTTCACAAAACTACAGTTGACATAATATCGGGACAATCATTGAAAATACATCGTATTCAGCGTATTTTCCTGCACCCGAATTAACTCCTGCAGCTGGTTCACCGTCAAATCCTCGCCTTCACCCGAACTTTGCGATCCATTGCGATTCCTGAAAATAATATTATGAACATATTATTGTGACGTATCTTTTACGTTTGAAATTTGTCCAGGTTCGAAATTCGCCAGGTCCGAAATTTGAATACTGATCCAATTATTGCACTGTGGGATTCCAGAAATAAATAATTAAAAGTTTTAAATTAAAAAACAATTTCAAATTTTTAAAAATAGGCCCCTAAATTGCTCAGGTGGAAGTCTAATGTTTTTAAGGTTTGATCATTTCACCCCTAAAATCGTTTTAATTCCACGAAACAAACAGCTCCTGAGTTATCAATCTTTTTTTCAAACAAAACAGAGCATCGTAATGAAATTTCTATGTCTATTAAATATTTATACACCACATGACGTCTACTTCGTGTCCGGTGCAAACTTGTCCTTAAGGGCACAGGGACAGCGACAAGAACAAATTTCGGTCAGCTGCTGTGAAAAATTGACAAATGCGTTTGAACTGATTGATTGTATACTGTCTAGAATTGACATCCACTATCGTCATGCAGAAAATTAGAATATTTGGCTATGCGGTTTTTCTGAAATCGATTAGGGACAAAACGATACCGACAACGACAAGGACAGGTATGAACCGGGCTTTAGACTGCGTCTAGGTCCAAACACCTGCTGCAAATCCTACCCTAATAAACTACTGTAGCGACTAAAATTAATTGCTATAGCCTCCGGAGTCACAGCGGAGTCGGAGTCAAAGTATATATACAGCTATTTACACACTGGCTCCGTAATCAAGTGACTCCGACACCGCTTTGACTCCGGAGTCTGTAGTAAGTAATTTTGGTCGGCACTGTATGGGATAACATACGCCAAAGCCGACGTGAGCCTGATTCTGGCTCGGTAGGCAATGTGGTGAGCGTAGTAGACCGGGGCGGGGATGCTGACGGCACGAGTGCAGCGGGCGTAGGTGTGGCACAGATAGTAGATCAGCGACTGCAGATGGTCGGCCGAGAACTCGTTGTCATCGTGTAGAATGTGGTAGTGCGTCGGGCGGACCGTCCCCTGTAAACCATACATGTAACGGGGTCAAAATTTTGCGGGGGCCTCTTCGGCCAAATTTTGGTAACCCTCCCCCCTGATCGACCAAAAATACCCTAAATTTGGCAAAATTTTGTAAGCTTTTCCCAAAAAAATGCTATTTTTACTAAATTTTGCCCACATTTTCGGGACCGTTTTTCCCGGCCCCACGATTTTGGAAAAGTTCCCTCCCATCCCCCCGCTCATACATGTATGCTAAAAACAACACTCAAGTTGAGACTTCTTGAATGAAGGGACGGATAGAGAATTCCCCCCCCCCAAAAAAAAAAATATGAGGGTCTCGTTACGTCATGTATGCTGGGACGTCTTCATCTTTTTGCAATATTACAAAATGTTGGCAATTCAATTTCGGGTCTTTTAGAAATTCAAGAGAAAACAGAGCGATCAATGTAATACTATATTCCTGGCTCCATCAGTTTTCTTAGTATTCAACTGGACAAGATAAATAAAATCCCAATTTTCAATTTCAACTAATACAGCTAAAAAACTGCGAAAATAGGCGACATCCGGTCAGTCAGTAAAGCATGACAAACAACCCACCAATACGACAAAAATTATAGCTGGCAACATCATAACGCAGAATTTACACACTACCACCACCATCATCATAAGTAATTGTTATTAGTGATTAAATCAGGGGTTTTTTTTCAAAATCGGCACTGTAAACGTTGTGTAAATTAAAAATTTGCTGTGTAAATTAAGGGTATGTTGTGTAAATTTTTAAGTGTATTTTAGCATTTTTTAGGTAAAAACGGACCGTTTTTTTCACGTTAAAAGTAATATTTCGACTTTGAGACTCGAACTACATACGAAAATAAAAAATATGATAATTGAAAATTTTTGCGTTTTTGTCAGTTCAAGTAACCGACTCGCCAGGGCAAGCCCTCCCTAAAATTCCGAAAAATCTGAAACAAACCCTAACCTCCAGGCCGAGACCCCGTGTACATGCATGGTTTACACAGATAGAAAGTTGTTCTATCAGCCAGATCCTACTCATTTTTTTCAAATCCGGGTGTAAAATTTTTACAGTAGTTTGATGTAGGACAAGAAATCGCACAGACAGGCTCAGCATGGCTGATGTTTCACTGTCAACTTTTAAGTGCATAAAAACTAATGCTAAAATAAAAAAAATCATGAGCCGTTCAAGAGCAGAAACTGACGATTTTTTGTTTTGGGGTCAAAAATTAGACTTAATTTTGTTAGGACCTGGGTTTTTTTTGCTGGCAAATTTTCGCAATTTTGCGAAAAGCTTGAAATATTTTTCGCAAAATCAAATTTTTTTTCGCAGACTTACTTTTGTTACTTGATGCAGTAGATTTTACATTTAAATGTTAATAAAACATTATTACACCTATACAGGATTAAGACTGACGCAATTTTTACCCGTTTTGGCCAAAAAGCAATGATTTTGACATTTTTATTTAAATTTATGTAGCCGTCCTGAGAATTTTGTGTAATTTTTCACAATTTTCACAATCGATGTTCAGCCGTAAAGAAATTTCAGAAGACCCGGCCAATGACCAAGTTAGGCCTGAAAATGCTAACATTTTTAAATGTTTCTTTTCTTAATTATGTCACCTCTGAGTCTCCGACAGTCCGACCCCTATTATACTGTCTAGTGCCTATTAGTGTTACATGCAGTCGGTGTGATGATACATGGAAGAAAAAGTGTCGCACTTACAGTCACTAGAAACATCAAGTCACAAAGTTGCACGAGTCCGGTCCTAGGGGATCAGAAAAAAACGGAGAAATTTTCAATTTTTAGGCCAAATTTGGTCAATTGGGGACGTATCCAAATGTTTTCCGACTAAACCACAAAAATCAGCGCATAGACCTTACGAGTTCACCTCCACTGCGTCAAAATTTTTTCGCAATTTTGCGAAAAGGTTTGAAATTTTTTCGCAATCAAATTTTTTTCGCAATTGCGAACGTTTTTGCGCAAAAAACCACAGGTTAGGACAAAGAGGTCAGAGGCAGCAATCGCCACTTCGCGAATTTTTGTAATTTTTACAACCAAAATAGGCCGTTTCATCAACTTTTGGGGAAAAATGAGGCTGTGTAAATCAGTGTGTATTTTTATTTTTTGCTGTGTAAATTAGGCGGCCGATGTGTAAATACACCCTATTTTACACAAAAAAACCCCTGGATTAAATAATTAGATAATCTAATCATAAGTTACACAAAGTTTTCAAAACGTAAGCACATTATCAGAAATAAATTTTCAGAAAATCGATCCTTGGGTAACCAATAATGTCGTATCAAGTCTACTCTGTGGCAACATTTTGGTAATAATTATGCCTGCCGTACAGACAAGCGATTCTTGCTATGAATCGACCGTTAGGGTCAATTCCTAAGAGCATTTTAACGGATTATTACTTAAAAAGTGGTTTTGCTGTTTAACTCATGACATCGACTATGACTTAATAGCAAATTTGCCACAGCAATAATTAATGTAATTAATGTTTCTAACACCTCCCGCTTATGTACAAAATTTCGTAAATCTACATCAACACTGAGATAAGTTACTAGGCATTAACCAATTTTAATCTAATCCGTTTAATCCGTTGTACAAATCGGCTCTATCTAGTAGAGTGCCCAACCTGTATGCCCTGATGGGAATTCAGGTAGAAATCAAACTCCTCCGGATGTGTAACGTCGCGGTCCACAATCGTGCCAGCTGGAACGTTTTGACGCTGAAAAAATTCAAAGCTTGTGATTTTTCTTAAATTTCACAAAGTTCAGATTTAAAGTTACTTTACACTAATTATGACAGTCTGATCACAACTTCAACTATTGGCGCTTTACACTGCACAAAAATAGCTAATTGGCGCTTTACATTGCACAAAAATAGCTAAAACACTTTAAATTTATGCCTTTTTGCATGAACAATGTTGAAGTTAAGACTAGTGTGTATGCAGACAAATTAGCAACAACCATTTTTACACAACAGCTGTCCACAATATTTGTCTTTGTCCCTGTCCCTGTGTCCTTAAGGGCGAGTATAGATCAAGCTTTAACCTCTAATCCTTATAAAACATTTCCACAATATTACCGATATAATTCAAAGCAACACGCATGAAACTGTCTTCAAAGCTTCAAACGGAATAAATAAAACATTGAATTGAATTGATAAAAAAATATCAAAAAAACAAAAACGGGTGCAAATAAAAAATCGTGTCTCCGCGAAAAAATGATCAAACCTGGCGATCAGCCGGATTGATGTTGTCCCGAAACAGTCGAGTGTGGTGTCGTTTTTGGGCCACCAAAAAAGTGATCCCAGGTTTGTAGTCTTCGTTCAAGCTCGAACAAGCCTGGCGTATGGCCACCAATTCTTTACTCAGAACCTGAAAAAAGGTGAAGTTTCACTATCGAAAGTCTTTATTTCTCATAGAAAGCCGTGTTCCATAATCTTAAAGTTAGGCTATCATTATCAACTGGTATAAGTAAATAATTGAATAAGTGGTATCTAACAGTAACTAAGAGCAAAGTCAAAAAATAGTTTCCGTTCAAATTATGGCCAAAATTGATGCATTTTAACTTGGTTTAGAGCGGACGATAATAAATGATAACTGATTGTTAATACTGTCACTAACTGACAATTGAAGGATCAGATGCGATTGGGGGGGAACAATTAATACCAAAGTGAACCGTCCGATCCCGAAGAAACCATTCCCACCCCAATTCATCAGCCCCATAAGTGAACTCACAGCCGAAAATTGTCCTTCCGACACGCCATCGCGAAAGAAGACTATCATCTGGGGTTTCAGTCCGGTACTGTGGTGGTAAGCCAGCAGGCATTCCCGTGTGATTCTCTGAAGGTCACTGATGTACTCCATGCGGTGTTCCTGTACTCGCTCCACGGCATGGTAGCGACTGGGGTGGTTGTCCAAATTACAACAGATCTAAAACACACACCAATCATATATACCAGAGTTATTTTTCGGCAGGCAAATTTTCGCGATTTTGCAAATAGCTTGAAAAGTTTTCCGCAAAACCGAATATTCTTTTTGAAGTAAAATTTGCCTAGTTTGTTGCATTGTATTAGGCTATTAGATCAGTGGCCTAGCCAGGTGAGGCAGTGGGGAAAATTCAAGTGAAGCGTATAGTCAAGGAATACTGAAGTACAGTTCATACTCGTCCTTGTCCTTAATATGTTGGCCCTAAGCAACTCTAAGAAAAGTATATACCTAGGGAAATGTAACCATTTTTGCGAGAAAATTAATGTTGGAGTACAAGACTAGTGTTTACGCAAAAATTAAAACCAAAAAATTCTACCAACTAGTCACAGCAGTTATAGCCAAAATTTGTCCTTGTCCCTGTCACTGTGTCCTTAAGGACAACACTATGAACCAGGCTTGCGTGAAGTCTGAATCTGTAAAAAAAATTTAAAAAATCATTTTTTTAATTCTCAGGAACACTACACGGTCACATACCCCGGCAATGCTAGGCGACCTTGAGTCTCCCGGATCCGGATGCGTTACGTCAGCCCCCATGAATAAAATCGGTTGCTCCAGGTAGTTTTTCACTCTGCAATTGTAACAAAAACAATTAATATTATGTTCATAATAAAAAATCAGGTCGGAATTATTCGGACCCAGATACCTTTATTATGCCTTTTGAACTAAAGGGAGAAAAGGCATATTTTGGGTTGCTGCAAACTTGTACACCCGTACTAAAATCATACAGACATCGAACTAGAAAAACAGCTATATAAAAACCGTACAACTGGAAATTAAACAAGCCTATGCGTATAATTATGAGTAGCCAGATTATTGTCACATTTTCTCGTCAGATTGTGATCTTACACATTAGTGGCGTGATTATTTCGTAATTTTGCCGACTGAACAGACATACGGCTGTAAGTATGAAGCAAATAATATTACCAATCCTTATCATAATACTCCATCTGAAACTAACACATCATTCAGCTGAGTTTTGATCTGACAGTTGATGCCGTTCAGTTTGGCGTTGACTTTCAGCAAAATGTTGCACAGCAGCTGAGCTTGTCGCTGAGGGCCTGTCTCCCAGACCAATCGGATTTTGTCCGCCAGCACGCACGACGTTGTCACACCTACCACCGATTCTCCAAGACGCTTCACTTCAGCTAAAAACTATGCAAAAATATTCAGATTCAGATCTTCTAATTATAGTCCGATACAGAAAGGATTCAGTTTGAAGAACAACCAGAATGACTTGGATAACTTCTTTAGTTCATTTATGTTCGATTTTAAACTCTATGTATTGACTTTAAACTCTATATATAAGCTCTATTTAAAAAAACCCTAAACAATTGACAAGGCAGAGTGACCTAGCAGACCTGGCAGGTTACTTTTCAGCTACTTAACCGTAAAATTATGCCATCTGGCCCTTCAACAGTTGATGTCTCATAATAATATTATCTCTACATTGCTATTTATAGATTACAGTTTTCAAAACAGAAATTATTATAATATTATTTCAATTAAAACACTTTAAAATAATATTACGAGTATGTAATAGTTATTTCGTCCCAAAATCTCACACAAAATGCCCGAGTAAAACTGCAACCGACATATTATTAATATGTAAATACAAAATATCTCATACATCTCAAGCAACCGTCCATCAACTTACCATACATCATCTGCTGTTCGCCACCGTTTTGTCCCGGCAAGGGCAGGACTACCAACACGAAACTGGGATTATATCTCTTCCGGAGATCCCGCAAAACCGGCTCTAGTCTACCAATGTTGTCCACAAGGCGATAATCATCAGACTGTTTCATTTTCATGCCCATCTTTTGACCCATATCGGATAGGGCTCCAGCAAATTCTCTGAAACGAAACAAAAAATGCTAAAACGGAGACCTGTCTCACATAATTTAATTGGGCTTTCCTTCTCGCAAAAGGTAACTGTCAGCTACATAAATCAACACCGAAAAGCATTCTAAGCCCTCACTGGACTATTAAAAAGTTTAAACATACACACTGAACATTCGCATGCGTAGAGTTAAGTTCCTTTAGGTTTAGACTGACTAAACATCAACTGTATGCCAGAGGCTAAACGCACACAGACAGTCAAACACTATTTTGCTATGGATGACACTATTTTGCAATCCAGTGAAACACTCAGGGTGGAATGCAGTATGCATAAAGGCAGTCGAACGCTAAAACCAGTCTAAGGCGTTCTATTTCAGTAAATTAGAACATTGTAACTAAAAATTCTACACGTATTACATAAGTGTGAATATTGCCCTTAAACTGCGTTTAGCAAGACTGAGCTAAGACTGCCTTTATGCATTCCACAGTTAAAGTTTAGCTTCAAACACCAATATTTTACGAGTTTCGAGGCAACAAAAGTATAGTGTTACATTATGAATACCAGCCCAAAACATGTTACTCATATAAAGTACGTAATGCAAGAGCTACATTACTTCAAGGCCGTTCTGTATCCGTCCGCCGACCCTCTCTGCCACGCCTGACTATCCAGCGAGACCACCGCCCAGCTTGGCACACTGGCGCACTCGAAAAACTGGTTATTCATAAAATTCCACTTCCCGTCCTTTGGAGTCACCGTCGCCGAATTCTAAAGAATTTTCACGAAACAACAAAATTGGGTTTTACTAGAAAATAGGAAATTTACTGTGATGCATAAATTACGGGGTCAAAATCTTGGGGGGGGGGGGGGCGGACCGCCAAATTTTGGGAACCCTCCCCCCTGATCGACCAAAAATACCTTGAACTTTGCAAAATTTTCCCAAAAGAGTGCCATTTTTCCTTAAATTTTCCCCAAAGTTGCGAGACCCTACCCCGGGTCTCGATTTGAGGGGGTCCCCTCATCCCCCGCCTCCCTCATGTACGCTGGGATCGTGGGATGGCATTACTAGCGCATATATACACATTACACACAAAATTAATGCTCTGGGGCTGGGGCTATTAGCAAAAAAGAGGTGATGTATTGATTCACGGTCTGTCGAAGACCCAAGAATGTTTTCCGGTACACAAATTTAATTTAAATTAACTTAAACTTAATTATTAAAAACTTTAAATTCAATTAAACTAAATTGAACATGTAAAATAAATTAAATTGCGTCCTCCAACAAAAAATTAAGAGGCTGGTGGCACGCTTAGGTAATAGAAGACAGAGTGATAATAAGCAAGTCTAGAGTTTGATTGGATAGACAATGATCATCACAACATGCCAGACATAACATGTTAGGCATATTAAACCGAAGGATAAGCATGTGTACAGTGTACCCCTTTTTGTACGAACGAAAGAACTATATTAGGTCCTGGGAATCGAACCCTGGCCGCTAGCGTCGACGTCAAGAAAGCTAACCACTACACCATAGCCCTCAAGTCTCGTAGTCCCTATTTCTCATTTACATAAATTTTGTCACAATTTAGTCACATTTACACTCGTTTCATAAATCAACAGCGGTGACTTACGGCGCATTGCATTTCGGGCGCCGGCAGGACTCTACCACGGACGTTGGCCATTTGCAGGCACACTTGGATCTGCAGCTTTCGCAAACGCTCATCGGTTTCGAGATTGGAGCGTTTTAGCTGAAAAATTACAATTGATATTTTTTCATTTTTTGGCTCAGTTTCGCAGCTGCCGTCTGTCTAATGCTGCTTTTATCGACGGCTTTGGATCAAATAAAATTTTTGAGATTGTTAAAAATCGAACCAGGAATCAAAATAAAAGTCAAAAGGCCAAACTCTTTAGCTGTCTTTCTCTTGCCTTTCTTAAATTAGTATTTTACTCGTTTGGTAACTAGGAGACATTTTGGAAGTAACTCGAAATGCTGACAGTTTACATACACGTGAATTAATAATGATCGTCGGTTAAAAAGTTAAGAAACAAACAAAGTTAAGCAAAAAACAACAGGCATCAATAACGTTATATTCTAGCGGGGAAACAACTAAAATAGTAAATACTTTATTAAAAAGTTATGCACGTCTTGATCTTACCATTTCATTGATTTTCTTGATACGCTCCGACGGCTTAACGGCAGTTTCCTAGAAAACATGGGCCTTAAAATAAGAATGGTCGTACTGATAGCCTAACAGAAATTATATATCCTGGACTAAATACTAAGGTGTGACAAAAATTGATGCGCCACTTACGATCATATTTTAGTAGCATGACTTCTGCGACTACTTACTTTACTCTCGGTAGTCAAAATCTATTCTACACACTAAAAACACAGGTACACGCGAATACAAAGACTGCTGACTCGTAAATAAAATTGAGTTTTAGAAGCTAGTAGAAACTAGAATCAACTATTGTGCTTACTCTGAGGGCAACCTTATGATTCTCTTTGGTCAGATTTTTCCTTCGGACGCGCTGCATTGGCCGAATCGCGCACAATTCCATCGGGTAAAATCGAACATTAGCGCCGCTGCGCTTCTGCACTAGCGGGTAGTTCGGATATCTGAAAGTGGAAAACGACTGTATGTTTTTTGTTTACAATATTAAAAAACCATAAAAAACATGCAATAACATTCTGGTAGGCTGTACTACAAAAACAAGACTCTGTTTTAAGTAAGCAGCCAGTTTGTATTGCAAGCTCCTAATGAATATGCATAATATTACATCAATTTTTCTCTTCGAAGTTATCTAATAACATTGGTCATGCACTCATGCTAAAACTACACTTGATGCCTTCATTAACCACCCTTGGAGTCCAATATCATTATAACTAAATGTACTCATTATGGGTATTCATGTCACTGGAGTAAAAGGCACTAAATTGACCCAAATTGCTTTTAAAAAACTAAAGCCTAAAACAACCATTAAAAACAGTCAATGTATAGAATATTCTACAAGTTTCGTTGACATTCATTTCTTCAAACTAAAGATTCAGTTTTTATTTTAGATTTATTAAACAATATTATGCCAAACTTCCCTTAATAAAAAATATCTACATTCACTCAAATCAAATTTTCAATTACCATAACTGCAAAAACTGTAAAATACTCAACTTATGATTAATGCAATGACAATCTGTTACCCCCCCCCCGACATTAAAGATCCTTACTCCAAGGTAATGCCATATTTCTGTGCGAAATATTGTTCAATTGTGACGCGGCCTTTGTCCTCGTTGCCCTCTTTCCAGAAAAACGTTTCAGTCCTGGCCGTCTTCTCTGACAGCCGGTCACATTTGAATCGCTGCTTCAAGTGCGTCGCGTTCAACAGCAGGCCTAAACAAATCATAAATTAAAATTTTTATACAATATAATATATATAGTATATACGTCCAAAACAGTCGATCAGTCAACTTGTAAAACTCAATAGCTTCCAAATTAACAAGCGGCCCCAGCTAACACAATATTATGTATATAGATACCAAAATTATATAGACAAAAAAAGACTGAGGGTGTTAACTGTAAAAAAAACAAAATACTTATTATTACCAATAGTAGGTCTTACAGGGCACACATGAGTAAAACAAATAATGCTCATTACTGGATGTCTCAAGATACCTGTTGCGTACACTTCACGTTAACTTGGACCTCTCATCCGTAAAAAATACGGACTGAAAGAAAACTAGTACTAATTAGTAACTAAAAAATATTATCTGTTATCATTCTTAAACACCACTACTATTAAAAACTAAATAAATAAAAATATTAAATAGAAAAGGAACAAAAAATAAAGTACATATTAAACTGCCTGGCAAAAATTCTCACCCTTCACATCTTTCTCCATCATTTTGATTTGAGTCGACGTGAATTCATTGACTGGCATCGGGCGAAATAGTTTCCGGGCAAAATCGATCAGATTCACCGCCTCATACACAACCGATCCAGTAACTGCAAAAAAAGAATGATTAGTCTAAATGAGTCTAAATCTAAACTCGAACGTAATAAAACTTTTTTATTAAAAATCTACTGCTCATTCATGCTAAATCAAGTCTTGAATTAAATCCAAAGTGACTCACTCAGAACCTCATTCAAAACAAAATTCAGAGGATCAGATTCAATATAGACTGCAAGCTTACACACAACCAGATCATGTTATATATAGTTAGGCATAATATACCATATTATATAATATAATATACTATACTATAATATATTATATAGTAATAGGTAATCTAGGATTGATTGATTTTGTTACTTTTTTGATAATGGAACCTAAAGGGTGTTGTCAAACGTGATTCTATTTGTGTCTTTCACAATTATTTGCGATAAAACAAGTAACGTACAATCCAAGTTCACAGTCGCCTTCCAGTTATCGATAATGCGCGTGCTCAGAAAAAATCCTTTCAGAATTTGGCGACCGGCACCCAAATCGATCTTGTCTGTTGGCGACAGAAACGAGCGGCCAAGCGGGACGAAACTGTCGCTAAAATTTGAAAAAAGACCAAAAATTTGATAATAAAAAATCCCGATAAATAAACCAATAGCACGGATACGATAAAGATCATAAAGCCCGTTTCATACTTGTCCTAAAAGAGACAGGGAAAGAGACAAGGACAAATTTTGATCTGTATGCGACCCATACTTTATTTATGCGAAAAGTCAGTTTACTTGGCCAGGTAGATTTCTTAGAACCGCTTAAGGACAAAACGGTAGGGATAAATACGTATATTCCGCATGAATATGAACCGGCCCTAACTGGGATTATTCGTGAATCGTAACTAGACCAGTCATAAATCACACAATGCGTGAAAAATTGGTTGCGTTCTCTACAACACTGTACTAACAACTGACTAGTTTAATAATTACTTGCAGTATTAGCCAATCAGTCGTTATCTATTCCGCAAGTTTTCAGTTTACTTCAATACACTACTATACCAGACCGCAGTCTTCCGCTTTATGTTTAGTTAAAAAAACAAGCAACCAACTTTTCCAGGAGTCCTTGACGAATAATCAGCTCCAACAGCTGCAAGTTAACCCGGTCCCGATCCGTCAAAGCCGAGTCGTAAACCGATTTCACATCGTCAAGACGATGCGGCTGCAGATATCGAATCGCCACCGAAAAACTGACTCGCTTTTTGGCAGCATTCGCCGTATCAGACTCGAATGGAGCTTCGATTACAAAACGACGCTGAAAATAACAATAGCCGTCAATACAAATGAAAAGTGTGCTTTGCTTTGCTGAAAAGCAAATCTGCAAGGAGGTATTTTGAGTCCAAAAAACAAGTCATATACGAACTACAGACTTCCGTTGAAATTAGTCCGCTGGTGATGAATGTTTGTAGACAGTCAGTAGGGATGGAAGTCTCGGTCTCGGTCAAAACCCGAGACTAGCCCAGTCTCGGTAGTCCAAAAGTCTCGGTTTGTACCCGGTCTCGGTTTTCAATTCTGTGGAAAATTTTCCTGTGTTCCCCCTTTGGTTTATATTTTAGGCAGAAAAATTTTTTCGAAAGTTTGTATTTCATCACAACTTCACACCAAACAGTGAGATTCTGACAATTTTTCCAAAAACAACTTTATCGTGGTGCGGTTGTTTGTTTATCTATCAGTATTCAGTAAACACAGTATACACACTAAAATGTATGTTTGTGATTAAAAGTTTGTTAATTCAGACTATCTTTCAAGTCTGTATGTGAGATATTATTTAATTCTTTGTAGTGTTTTGCTGGTCAACTTTCTTATGCCAATTGGTGGCTTCACATAGTTAACTGTAAATTCCAAATATATATATAGTATTGGTTTAGCAAAAATCAAAAACAAAAATCTGTGAAAGTATATACAACCCAACGCACTACTCAGAACCATGTCGTGACACATGTATATAGTTCGGGAGATGAGCAGAAAAGACTCTACTCCCAACTAAAATTTAGTCCCAGTGGATTGAGGGGGCCCCACTCAAAGGCAATGAAAGAGTGTCACGGCACGCAAATCTAATTTTTAAGCCCAAAACCTTTTTCATCTTGGGTGTATTTTAGCAGACATTGGTAATTCCAATAAAATCGGAGCGATTTTTTACTTAATTCGAACCAAACAATGTTAAAAATTGCTATTTTCTGGCGAGAACAAGGACAAATTGCGTCTAATTTGAGATAGAGGTCAAAATTTCACAATATTCAAGAATACATGGTCAGACATAATAGAGAAAAGAACCAAAAATGTAACCGAAATTGTCGTTATCTTGCATTCTTGCCGTTAGTTATATATACATAAAGTGTCTGACCATCAGGGTTGGCAAGTCTCGGGTTTGCAACCGAGACCGAGACCGAGACCGAGACCGAGACCAGGCAACCGAGACCACCCAAACGAGACCTACGAGACCGAGACCAGCCCTTGGAGACCTTTTTTTAAAATTTCAATTTTAGACAATTGAGGTATTTTGAAACGTGAAAAATTAGTGATTAAGTATGATAAAAGTGGCCATTAGGTTGCGAGAAACATCATTATAAGCACCGGATGCAGGAGAGTAATTGACAACCGGAGAAGAGGATCACTTTCGCGCTATTCTGACAACTTTTGGATATTTTTTTGAAGTTTCGCTCAATTCCTAGCAGGGCGTTTGGGCGTTTTAATACAGGCATTTTGTAGTGCATACTGCATAGGTTGGCACTTTTGCAGTTCAACTCCGGTGCCAGCATAGAATCGTCCGTGCTCGTGCTACGATCAGAAGTTCTAATAGTGGCACCATCACGGACCAGAAGAGAAGAGTTTCTACCGCTGACTCAAATATGTGGGGGAAGGCCGGAAGGCTTGTTGCCTCAACCCCAACCACCTTATAGCCAAAAATTTATTTGATTGTGGTGCCTAGGTTTTTTCAAATCCTTCATGTTTTGACATGCGGTAAAAGGTTGGGGCTCGCTCAAGAAAGTTCAATTAAACTGCACACTCAGTTCGCGCTTGGTAAAGTTGCAGAAGCCAGCATTTTTTTATTACAAATTAACTACGAAGTTAGGACTATCTGGTAAATGATGGTCAGTATTTTACTTTTAACATATATATGCTTGAAGTTGAAAGGTTCCAGATAAGTCAGGCAACCCATTCTAGCTCAAACCTTAGTTTCGAAACTCTAGCTTGATAAAACTAGGGACGGTCTATAATACCAAGTTAAAACTTGAAGTTCGCTAAAATTTGTCAGTGCAGTGACATTCCCTTTCTGCAGCAGTTTACCTTTTCATGCCTCGCAGTCTTTTTTGAAATTTAAGATTTTCCAAAAAAATCTTAGTGATCTTGCAAAATTTTCAAAACTTCAAGTGTCATCTGAAATACCGAGACCACCCTATGGCAGGTCTCGGTTATACCACCGAGACCGAGACCGAGACCGAGACTGAGACCAGCCTAGTCTCGGTTTTTTTACGAGACCGAGACCGAGACCGAGACCGAGACTGCCAACCCTGCTGACCATGGTCTTAATATTACCTAAAAACTTGTAAAAAGTCATCAAATTAATAGATAAGATAAAAAAATGGCAAAAAATGACCCAAAGTCTCGGTTTCGGCGGTCTCGGAATTTGATCTCGGTCTTGGTAGTCTCGGTTTCGTGGTCTCGGTCTCGGAAAAAAAACGAGACTTCCATCCCTAACAGTCAGCCATAATTTCAACTCTTTAAAAAACAGACCAAAATTCTCAAAAATTCCAAAATGCCAAAAATTCTCAAAATTAATGGATTAAAATTCCCTGTTCTTTTATATTTCATCAAAGCCTATGCATGTATACACGAGTACACTATGCTGCATTTGCGAGTACATTCTGTTGCATTTACTTGTTTAAGGGGGTAATTGCGTTTTCAGGCGGTTTTTTGGAAATCTATAGGTCAGTGCTTACAAATTCAAATCACAAGCGGTCTTTTGTCTTGAGTAGAAAAATATCTTACCTAAATGTATGCCAAGCATTGGAACTTAATCTCTGCTTTTGTTTCCAGCACAAGCGGCTGAAGAAAAATCCTTTTCAAAATATTAGAAATTTTTACAAAAAGTTTGTGCCACAGCTGTCAATCATACGATTGCCTATTGAGGTTGAAAGTTAGTATATAAGGTTTTTGACATGTTTAAAATCCCAGGCATCTCCCCCAATTTTTTTAATAACTAGTCAATTTACTGAGAAAATAGCTTAAAAGCAAACGCACCGAAAAGTTGACATATTTTCTTTAAAAATGTTCACAAGTGAAATTTCTAAAAAGGGTATATACATGCCTGGGGATTTTGACCTTTACAGTACTGTGCCAAAAATTTGTGCTCAGGCTTCATTTGCAACTTGAGTTCTGTGGGCGCAAAGTTTATATACATAGAAATCACAAAAACCACAAAAACGCAACTACCATCTTACCCCATTACAAAAAAATTCAAAAGTCATTCCACCATGAAATTTTTTGTGTGTACGACACTGGCCCACAATACATTATATAATTCAAGAAGTCAACAACATGCCCCCCGCAATAATAGAAAGCATCAGAAAAAAAGCCAACAAATTCTCTCACCCCTTTGTTCTTGGCCCAGTCAAACAAAACCGGAGAAACCATCAGCTTTTGCCCGTCAAAAGAAATATCTCGCATTCCGTTGGGAAACTCTTCACGATACTTTTCGACGACAGCCCGAACAATGGTCCTACTAGCATCTCTAGAAATACAAAAAAGGTAGATAACAATATAAATAACAGAATTTATACTGAATGGTTTTATTTTAGATTTTAGTTTTTTGGTTGTGTAGATCATAAAGAAAACATTGTATTCTGATCAAAAATTCTACACAAATTCCATATTATAATACTATTTTTTCGACTGAAATTTTACACAAAGATCCTCCTTTGTTGGTTATGGCGGTCAGAGAAAATATCCGACAAGCCTTCAATTAATCAAAGTCTTAAAGTCACTGAATACCTAGATTGAAAATAAAACAGATTCAGTGACACTTTTTCAAACTTTAGACTTTGTAACTAGTCTACACGCTAATTTCAATTTACTATGCAGCTGAAAGTCAAGTTATAAGAACAATGGTGATATTAATCGTATTTTAAAATTGAACACACTTTGGTTATTTCACAAAAATACCCGAAGCTGCACAATATATACTCAGAATAGTACATAAGTACTTTCAACAAAATTTAATAAAAATTAGAAAAAATCATTAGCAAAACAGAGCTTTCATCGCGCATATAATATATATATATATATATATATATATATATATATATATATATATATATATATATATATATATATATATATATATATATATATATATATATATATATATATATATATATATATATATATATATATATATATATATATATATATATATATATATATATATATATATATATATATATATATATATATATATATATACAACAGAGGGAGTGAGGGGGATATAGGGGATATATCCCCCCCCCCCCGGTTTGCCCGGGGCAAAAGAAAATTTTTTTGCAGCCGCACACCAAAAATGGCCGTAAATTGATGAAATTTGGCCTCAAAATTAAAAAATTTCCCCAATTTATTTCTGGGGGCTGCCGCCCCCAGACCCCTGCGACTTTGTGGCTTACTATTCCTTATTTTTTTCATCAAAGTCTATGCGTGCATGCCTATTGCCTAACCAACTCGCTGAGGTAACTTCGCTTTGCAGTTACATCTCGCTGAGGTTGTTAAATGTTCTTCATCTCGCTGGGGTTGTTAAATGTTCAAGGTTCAACATTACATTACATCATGCTACATCCACTTGTGTAATACACTGTCTCCTACTCTGATGTGAGGTACCCATCTTCTGTTTTAAATTCCCTGTCGAAAAAATTTCTGAAACTTAATTTTTTAAACTTAAATTTCCCTTAATTGCTGTCATTATTCAAATCGTATTGTACCGCAAATTGTTCACAGATTTTGTATTTTAAAGAGTGAACAAACAATATTATTACCAGCTTCGCAACTTAGGCATGTGTGTGTATATGTTTTGTTATGTTGCTGATGCAGGGTTTTTTTTTAAAATTTTGTGTGCATAATTGTGCAAAA
Source organism: Trissonchulus sp. WLG1_4 (assembly GCA_030248245.1). NCBI lineage: Eukaryota > Metazoa > Nematoda > Enoplea > Enoplida > Ironidae > Trissonchulus > Trissonchulus sp. WLG1_4. The sequence continues at coordinate 39,066 of JASANF010020643.1, read as the reverse complement.
TTTTAATTTTAGTGTGCAAAATTTTATTTTTCTGTCCAAACTTTAAATGCGTTTTCTTCGCCTATATAGAAGCAAATATACGCGTTTTTATACCTTTGGATATATACCTAGGTACGATCAGTGGCGTACCCAGACAATAATTTCGGTGGGGGGGAATGACTTCGACTTTTGTAATGGATGAAAAGGCACTTTTTAGCAATTTTAACACGCATAAAACGCCTTACAAACGCAAGATTACTGAACCAAGAAGTTGCAGGGGCTGAGGGCGGTAGCCCCTAGAAAAAAATTGGGCGATTTTTTAAGTTTTTAGACCCAATTTTGTCAACTGGAGACGTATCAGAAAATTTTTCCGGCCGGACCATAAAAACCAAAGGGGGGACCCTTGTGTAAAAAATCACTTGGAAAAAATTTCGATAAACACAAGTAAATGTAGCATAATATACTCGTGTAGACATGCAACTGCAGCATAATGTACTCGTCCTCGTGTATCCATGCATAGGCTTTGGTGAAAGATATGTAATAACAAGGCTTAGTAAGCCACATATGTAGTCGCAGGGGTCTGGGGGCGGTAGCCCCAGAAAAAAATTGATAGAAATTTTGATTTTTATGCCAAATTTGGTCAATTGGAGACGTATCAGAAAATTTTTCCGGCCGGACCATAAAAACCGAGGGGGGACCCTTGTGTAAATAATCACTTGGTAAAAATTTCGGTGGGATTCCCACCATCCACCCTGGGTACGCCCTTGGTGGTTGTTGCTTTGCTATGTTTATGTTGGTGTGCTGAAATTCTAAATATTGGAAATTAATGGCATTAGCACAATGGCTGTCAGATGTAGATCCAATAATTTTTTTGAGCGAAGGGAAACTGACCCATCTTCCTTGACTTAATCTTGCAAAAATGTGTATGCCATAATTGGCGCCTGGCAGGGGTCTCGGGGCGGCAGCCCCCAGAAGCCACAGCTTTTGTGGAATTCTGAAATAAAATTTGCATTAAAAAAATTTTTCAATAAAAAGAAGTTTAAGCAACACTTTGTTGACGAATCTGGGTGATTGCGGGGCCCAGGGGAGGCAGTCCCAAGAAGCCAGAGCTTTTTTAGGATTTTGAAATTTTGCATTGAAAAAGATATTCATCAATATTTGTTTAGGAACCTTGGTCATTGCTGGGATCTGGGGCGGCAGTCCCTTAAAAAATGCAGAAATTTTTTATTGTTCGGGCAAAATTTGTTTGATTAAAGACGAAACAGAATTTTTTTGGAGGGCCCATAAAATTCGGAGGGGGACCCTTGTGTAAAGTTTTACTGGGAAAAAATTTCTGGGGCGGAAATTATTACCATCCCCCTTGGTATATATGCCCTTGTTACGTTATATGCATAAAATCATATCAGTGGCAGATCTAGAAAATTTTCAGGTTGGGTGGAGCAATTCCCCCCCCCCCACTTCGTGAGATACTTTAGTTGTGGAGGTCTGGGCAGCTAGAGACTTTTGACGGCGTGTAACGCGATTTTTAGAAAAATATACCTCTAACAATTTGAACGCAAGTTATGCGCGATTTGCCAAAAAGCAGTATATATAAAGACCTCCCGCCGTTGATGCCAATAGATGCAGGGGTCTGGGGGCGGCAGCCCCCAGAATTTTTTTGATTTTGCATTGAAAACAGTGCATTTTGAGCACATCACAGACCCATGGGGCACTGTGCATTATTGTGCAAAATTTTAATTTTTGTGTGCAAAATTTTAAAAAAGTGTGCATTTGCACAGGGTTTTGCACAAAAAAAAACCCTGTGCTGATCTCATTTTTTTGCAAATTCGTAATAATTGGGGTAAAAGTTTTCAAATGATATCGCAAAATTGTGAAACAGCTTTGACGCGGTACGGGTGAATTCGTAAAGTCCAGTTGTTGGTTTCTGTGGCTTACCCAAAAAAATTTTCGATACGTCTCCAGTTGACCAAATTCGGCCATTTACAAAAATCTCCAATTTTTTTTGGGGGCTGCCGCCCCCAGACCCCTGCACCTTTGTAGTTTAAAAAATGGACACCACTGTCTCTCGAAAACATCACGCAGCAGTGCAACACATGTAGTAACGCAACTTAAGAATGTAGTAAAAAAGTCTAATAAGGTAAAAAAAATTATGCCGTATCCCCCCTTTTTGGAGGTCACGGTCCGCCCTTGGGTATCGGTATCGGTATTTTAAAATTTCAAAAATACCGATACCGATAGTTTTTTTCCCTGTGGTATCTCGGCTAATTTGCTTGAAATTTATATAAATGTTGTCTCACGTTTTTTAACTTCAACATTTTTAGTCAAAGAACTCAACTGGCACCAGAACTGATAAGCAGTATAAACAGTATATGGCAAACATTTCCACTCTTATTGTGTGTGCACTATTTCAGAAACTTGTATTTGGTAAAACGTTTGTTTAGTTTCTCAAGGTAGACATTACCAGCACTGCTAGCACACGTTAGGATTAGGAAGCTACATAGCGTAGACTGGAGAGTCGAATGCGTGCCGTGTTGAACGCGTCATTACCTAACGCACAATCCATTCTACAAACATTGACCATACGTTTGTCTTTGGCCTGTGCGTGCACTATGCTGTGACTTTCTGGCATAAATATTTGTAGGACTACTTTTACTAAAAAATGTAGTGCAATTTAGGATCCCTTCTGGGTTGGATCCTCCACCCTTGATACGAATGCAATGTTTACCGTTCCCCTAAACTGATTCAATCTTTGCCTTGCTGAAGGAAAAATTTGTCATTGTTAAAGTTTTTGGTCAAAATTTAAGCAGAAACCGCTAAAATTTTTTATTAATAAAAATGCCGATCCGCGGATAGATAACTGTTTTTTGGTGTTTCCGCCCTCGGGTGCGGTGCTCATCTCCGTTGCAAATCTCTAGTGCGGCTGAGGAGGATGACTACTACTTCGAGAATGACTACATCTAGAGGAGGGCGGAGCAACCCCTCCCTCATGGCATAATGCCTCACAGTCTCACACGAACCCCTGTTACGATCCCACATAATTGATGTCGTACCCATTTACCGATCGCATAGGGAAATACTGCTAGGTTGGCAGCAGCGATGTGGCCTTATCTCTTGCTCAAGGGGATTACATGTATGTATCTAACCGATTAGCTAGAATTCGATCCTACAGCCTTCAGATTGGAACCACTCAGCCACGCTGCCATTTTTACAAATACATACACTCAATATATAAAATATATATCTTTTTGAAAAAGCAATATTATAATTAGCATATAATTATTAAAATTATATAGATTACCAAACCGCTATGCTAACTAACCGTCCAATTGCGGATGATTTGGGTCTCAGGGCTAGCTCGCTTGTCAGCGTGTTGTCGTCCTTATGCTCCTCTTCGGCTGGACCCCCTCTCTCACTGGAAACAGCCACGTCGTACAGATGCACCGTGATGGGCTTAGGGGCGTTGAAATTGATGAGAAAATGGTTGGCCTTTAGGTTGATTTTAGGGCCCACAGTTCCCAAACCAGGGCGTTTGGTTATTTTCATCATCTAAAAACCAGTGTTTTTTTTTCGTCAAAAATTCTGCGTCGTCTGACGCACATGCCCAAATTTTTTTGCGTCATTTTGAAAAAAAGTGCGCAGAGCGGTTATAATGCTATCTATGCACGAGTTTTAGGTGAAAATCACTTTATTATGGCAATGGCCGTCCTCAATTACGATTTTGAGATTTCAAAAAAATTTTCTGAAAAAATTTTCAATTCTACATTTAAAAAATTTCGGGGGGAATGGCTTTTTGATTTTTTGTAATGGGTTAAAATGCACTGTTTCAATATTAACATAAAAATGTGAATTTATTGAAAATGGAAGACCATGTTGCCAGAAGTTGCAGGGGTCTGGGGGCGGCAGCCCCCAGGAAACAAATTGGGAAAATTTTTTATTTTTAGTCTAAATTTGATCAATTGGAAACGTATCGAAAAGTTTTTTCGACCAGGCAAGAAAAGCGAGGACGAGGACCGAGGACCCTTTTGTAAAAATCCACTGCTTGACTTATCTCAGTTCCCCTGGAGACGGCATCTTTACGCCAAATTAGGTTGGCAGGAACTGAGCTATTAACACTGTAAACACGCAGCTAGTTTCAGAAGATATATGTAATAGAATTCTCATATTCCACATTTTGATACTAGCGCGGCAATCATCTAAATATCTATCGGCATTAATTGATGCTTTTAAGACACTTGCTGGGTGTGGCATGGTTCGACAGTTCTAATTTGTTCTAATTGGCATTTGTTCTAATCATATGTAATCTTAATCATATAACTAATCATAATAGGTTGTAAACTGTCATTGAACCAGTTGTAGCTGTATATGTGGTAGTTCAGAACAGGACCCAGTCAGGTCCCGGACCCAACTAGTTCAGAGTAGGACACCGCTACAGACTAGTTCACATCGGGACCCGCAAAAGTCAGACTTACACAAAAGATGCCTGCGCACGCATGACCAGTTTTGTCATGTTTGTATATAATTGCCTCACTTGTACTTTCAAGTATTGTGAGTGTTGGACGCTGCTTAAGTTCGGTTATCACCCGGTAATGGGTGATAAACGATGGTATCTTGTTTCGCCTATATCAAAATTTTAACGCGTTAACACAAATTACAATTTCAACTTTAATGAACTACGTAATTATCGACTTAATAGATTATAAAGACATTGAAATTATACAAAACTCGTTTATAAAGTTGTTGTTTGAAAAGTTCGGGCAAAAAACTACGTTTCAACAATTTCTTGTGAGGGTCAGTTTTCAGTGTAATAACTTCGCAGCCGTTTGAATTTATAAGTTACACTTACATGCGCAATTACACCACTGGTCTACCAATGATACCATAAATTTTGTAAAAATTTCGCCAAAAAGGGCAATTTTTTCTAAATTTTGACCAAATTTTTGGGACCCTCCCCCCGGCTTCTCGATTTTGGGGGGGTCCCCCCCATCCTCCTCTCATACATGTATGATGTTAATGATTTATTGCTAGTGACCAAACATGCGAACACGTATAGCAGGCGGGGAAAAAACCACCCCATTTTTTGGGGGTAAAAAACCCACCCCAGTTCAAGAACTTGGGTACGTGGTACAGGTCTACAAATTTGCTAGCGTATAGTACAGTCCCTGTAGGCAAACGTATATAAGCGGTATCCAAAAGGGGTCTCGCTGGTATTTTCTATGAGTCGAAAATTGGACCCCCCATTTTCGACCCGACATGGCTCCAAAGGACGTGAATTTTGGAGTCTCATTTCTTAGCACTAAGAGATGCGAGCTCAAATGTTAAAACACTTTTACAGAGGACTATTCTTCCTCTATTTATGACCGCAGTGGCAGGTCCCTCCTTCTTTCGTACGAGGGGGGGGGGGCATGACCGAAATTAGACGAGGTAAAAAAACCCATGTGGGGAAAAAACCACTTTTCGAAAATGGTCTGGTGATGTCAAAAAACCTAGTAGCTACCCCAAAAGACTCATAGTAGTGCAAAAATACGTTCATTATTAACACAAATGCTCATACACTTTCTTGATCTAATTCTGGAATACGGGCGTCATAGTCGGACTTAGTCATTCTGAGGTCCCTTTACAGCTGAAAGTAGTATTCTCTGGTAGCCAGTTTTTTGTATGTTTTTAATTATAACCTGTTAGTTTATCTTGTTTAAACGCCAAATAACCGAATAAAATTAAAATATGGCCGTCACTACCTGTCACACCCACTAACGGTACCCACCACTGAGGGTCGATGACGTAAAAAGTAGAAATAAGAGTCCAAATTTTGTATGCATTTGAAGCGTTATTGCAACTTTTTAGTTGTTTTTAACGTTTTCAGGCGAAATTAAGGTGTTTTGTTTTCAAATCTGAAAATTCAAAATTTTATAATGGGCTGCGAAGGTCAGTTTTCAAATTCAAACTTGTGTACCTGAGGCCCCATAGCAAATCTGCTTATAGTTTTGGTATCAGAGGCCTCTACTACTCCGAATACGTGCCATAGCGTTGAAAAACTACCGCTAACACACTTTTCTGGTGATTTATGGGGTGGGTTTTGTCCCCCACATGTGTTTTTCCCCTAAATGGTTTTTTTCCCCGGCAAGTTTTTGGCTTCCCGCCAAAAAACGGTACGAGATACCGAAATTAAACCGGTCCCAGCGTTTAGAGCAAGGTTAGGCCTACGACAGATTTTTTGGTTTCCCGTGAAAACGTATAATCTATGAGCTGCATGACGAAATATTAAAATGCGGGTTTTTTTCCCCGCCTGCTATACATGTATAAATGGTGAGCAGTCATTCGCTCAACTTTCAATTGCTCGACAAAAATTAAATAAATGTCCAAAACAGCCAATATTTACATTCGTTTGCGATTGCTCGACTTTCGCATGATCGCCAGCCCTTTGGACACCTGCCCTAGTGTCTGTTTTATTATCCTAGTGTCTTCGAATGCTCGACAAATTTTAGTGACTACTCCATTCACCTGTTTAATTGCAAAAATTTATGACTTTTTGGCAGGGAATATAACCTGCTATAAATAAATGAACAATTTAGGAGTGAATGAATATTTATGACCCTATTGAAAATTTTTTCTGCTCGCCATTTCTAAGTTACAAAAGAATGTGCGTGGCATTCGGTTGATTGTGAATTGGCATAATGCTGCGTTTTGACCACCACCAGAGACCACTGACCGTTACATAAGCGGGCTGAGCTGTTTAATGGTCCGTTTACAGGCAGAGACTCCTACAGTTTTATGTATCGGAATATCAGAGTTGTCTTAGGTTGTCTGGTTGGGGGGGGGTGAATCGGCCGCAGATTTGAATATTTGAGAATATAATTTGAGAATATAAAAATGTACTGTACAGTTGCTATTTTACTGTCCGCAGCGATAAATTATATATTATACATACCAGAATAAACATGAATTTGAAATGATTTTAACTAACCAACATAATTAAAAAATCGCTTCATTTTTACAAGTTTTAATATTGGTTTCAGGCACCAGCGCAGGATATTGTCACTGTAAATACATATAATATGTACTAATTAGTAAATTAGTATTAATTTTTTCTCAGAGTTGCGCTTTATATAAATTTGTCGAGCAATCGAAGACACTAGGATAATAAAACAGACACTTGGGCAGGGGTCCAATTAAAGGGCTGACGATCATGCGAAAGTCGAGCAATCGCAAACTAATGTATATAATTGACTGTTTTGGAAATTTATTATATACATTTCTGTCTAGCAAATGAAAGTCGAGCTCGAGCAGTTGAAAGTTGAACGAATGAATGCTCACCATCGTCGGAGCCCACTGACCGTTATACCCCCCTCAGTTCAAGACATTACAGAAGTCAGTTGCATTATTGTCTATAGTCAGCTTCTTTTTTTTTCTTTTCTATACTTTTTTTCTACTTTTTTTACAATTTTCTACTTTTTTTACAATTTTTCCACAATTTGTCTACTTTTTCAGTTTTTGTGTCAGTTATAAATATATATATATATATATATATATATATATATATATATATATATATATATATATATATATATATATATTTATATATTAGCGATCGGCCGGAGCCTCCGGCTCCGGCCGGATTTGGCCCCTCCGGCTCCGGCCGAAGCCGTCCAAAAATTAGCCGGATGCTGAACCGGAGGTAAATTCTCAGAGAGACACATATTCATCTGAACTGCAGTAAGAGCAGCAAGGGTCCCCCCTTTGGTTGTTATGGCCGGCCGGACAAAATTTTCGATACGTCTCCAATTGACCTCAATCGGCATAAAAATCCTAAATTTCTCCACTTTTTGTTTTTTTTTGTGTCCCCACACCCCTCAAACTTTGTGGTTTAGTGTTAGATGCTTTTACCTTTCGTAAAAGCATGTACAAATGCAAGGGCATATATACAAAACGTGGCATACAATGGAATTTTTTCCCAGTGAATTTTTACACAAGGATCCATCCTTTGGTTTTTGTTGCCTAACCGAAAATATTTCCAATACGTCTCCAACTGACCAAATTTGGCCTAAAAATCTAAAATTTTCCCAATTTTTTTTCTGGGAGCTGCCGCCCCCAGACCCCTGCAACCTTGTGGTTTAGTAATTTTGCGTTTGTAAGGCGTTTTATGAGTGTTAAAATTGCTAAAAAGTGCATTTTAATCCCCCCAAATTTTTTTCTGGGTACGCCACTGCTGTCTGATGTGACGTTCGCTCGTTTGGTTTTCGTTTCCTGCAGAAAGAAAGTTTTATATGACTTCAGTTGACCAAATTCGGCCTAACAATTGAAAAAATCTGCGAATTTTCCTGGGGGCTGCCGCCAGCGGCAGCCCCCAGGAAAAAATTGGAGAAATTTTTATTTTTGCAGCCATTTGGTCATTTGTTTTTTGGGGGACCTTGTGTAAAATTTCAGTCTGAAATTAGTGATTTATTAAAATTTTAATAATTTATTTGGGGGGGGCTGCCGCCCCCAGCCCAGACCCTTGCATTTTACTGAAAGACTTTTCCTTTTACTGACGCTGTTATATATAATTCTAGCTGCTGCTCTTTGCTTGTGCTGCTGTTTCTTTGCGAGAAAGTAGCCGGAACAATTTTGAAAAATGTTGAAAAAAAGAAGAAAAATTATAGAAAAATAGTAAGAAATTTTTGAACTGAAAGTAGAAAAAAGTAGAGACTTATATATATACGTAAAATTTAAAAAAAAGTAGAAAAAAATGGAAAAAGTGGAAAAAAAGTAGAAAATAATTAGAAAAGTAGCAGAAAAAAAGTAGAAAGTAGAAAATAAGTAGAATAGTAAAAAAAGTAGAAAAGATTTTCTACTTTTTTTCTACTCCGATTCTTTCCTGTGAATGGCAGAATAATGTTTATATATGTTGTGGCTGAAACTGCTATTTGCATGAGTTGCGGATTTATCCGGCTGAAACTGCTATCCCAGTTTCAGCCAGATAAAACTGCTATAGCAGTTTCAGCCGGATGAGACTGCTATCGAAAGGCGTAGATAAAACTGCTAATGCCTTTACATTTTCTACTTTTTTCCACTCAAATTTTTCCTGTGTTTCGCTTCAAATTTTATATACCAAACTGGCTGTATATATACTTACCGGCGCCTCCGCATTGATGTCCAAGGCTTTTGTTCGGCTCGCCAAGGCTCTAAACAAAGTAATATAATTCATAATTTCATAAATTCAAACCATAAAATTTTCAGCAAAAGCAAATCTCAGATACATATCTAATTTATCCAAAAAAATTCAGCTTTTTCTAATATCAGAACCACTGTCTCACTAGTCATTACCCTGCTTATGTATGACATTGATAATACATGCATGTTTATGACTCAAGTATGATCCACTCAATGTTGTATCAACCATTCAATATAAAAATCAAAGACTAAGAAGTTTATCGGATTCGGAATACATTGCACCAAAGTAGTAACTAAAATGGACAAGATTTAATAAGCAAGTTGTTTTATACGAAAAAGTTGACATAATAAAGTAGATAAAATAATGTATAGTAGTGTAAAATAATCATAGTCACAAATATCGTTTGCTGCTTTTCTGTTTCTTCAAGTTTTCTTAAAATCCTGTGAAATTCGAAACACTCAGACTAAAAGAAATCAAACACATCCAAAATATTTTATATATTCATACACGGTCTTGACTTCAGATGTTTTAGCACGTCCTCTTCCGCGACTTCGTCCGCGATTCATAGGAGGACCTTGCAATCCTTTCATTTTATATAATAAACCTAAAAACTAAAACAGCTAAAACATTCGCTCGTTCTTTACTCGATCTCAAAAGCTTTCTACTAATTTGAAAATTTTTTAATTTTTTCTTAATGTGATCAACAATTAGAGACAATTAAAAATCCTTCAGAACCGCCAAAAAACTATTACTGTAATCAGAATGGGTTACTACTTTATACGAACAAGACAACAAAACAACCCCCCGTAGGAGCATAATATGACTGAATTATTAAGGTGCCGCATGCTGCAGGGTGTCGAACTCTCACACAGAGCGCACCATCTGAACAAATACTTCAATTTATTCAGTTCGTCTCTTGTCATGTCATTTTCTACGTCTACATCAGAAAACTGATAAAAATCCTCCGCTGAAAATAAGGATCAAGTGCAGTCGGTGGGGGGGGGGGAATAGTAGACCTATTTTTTGGTGTACAGCACCTTGAGGTAAGCATTTTTTGTAATAGAACCCCTATCCACAAATTTGGATTTTCTGAGCTATGACCACCTGAAAATTGCATTTTTGGAAGTGAACGTAGGCCAAAATTCGAAGCCAAAAATGGCTATAATCTTCGTTTTTGGATAGTTTTGAGTGCGTTATGATGTTTTAAGGCAGTGGCGCAGGGTTTATTTTTTCATTTTTTTCTTGGTGGCCAGCTGGCCACTAGACCCAAAATTTTAGTGGCCAATGCAAAAATTTAGTGGCCAATTAAAAAGATGCGTTTACAAATTACTGAGTTAAAAAACACATTACCTAACCGAGCGGCCTTTCAGCTTCCAGAAGCAAGTAAATTTGGAAAGTTTACGAAGTTTTTTGACATTACAAACCACGAATTCAACGACAGCTACAACGATACACTACATAACCAAATAAACTGCCAACAATGCAATCATGTACACATGCTACACATGCTGTCATGAGAGACAAACCCACAGGGTCGCAGGCAGCGGTCTGGGGGCGGCAGCCCCCAGAAAAAAATTGCATAAAATCTTTGGTTGATTGGTCGAATTTGGTTAAATGGAGACGTATCAGAAATTTTTTTCAGCAGACAGTAAAGGTAAATCGAAAGGGGAACGTCACATCACAGTGTATTACACAAGTAAATGCAGCATAATGTACACTCATGTATAAACATATGCATGATGCATCGGCTTTGATGAAGGATAATAATAAGGAATGGCAAGCCACAACATTGAAAGGTTCTTGGGGTACCAGCCCCCAGGAAAAAATGGAAATTTTTTCCATTTTTAGGACAAATTTCGTCAACTGGAGACGTATCGGAAATTTTTTCGATCGGGCGATAAAAACCAAAGGGACCCTTGTGTACAATTTCACTTAGTGAAAATTTCGGAGAGGAGGTGAAGGGGTGAAGATGTATGAGACAGTTTCAGATTTATCAGTTTCAACAAAAAATTTGATGAGACGGAAGCTTTCTTGCCACAAAACAGCTGTTGTGTTGGTCTATGATTTACACGTTACACGCATATATATACAATTTAATGTTCAAAGAACTTTTGGTTTCCGTTTTTGTGCAATGCGTTTTTACGCGTGCTGCATTGCCTGTAAATTTGAGAAAATAGCAGAACCTAAAATTCACTTATTCAGGTAACCCCCCCACAAGTCGATGACAAGGATCAACAAATATTTACAACAAAAAAATTATGTCGCTGTCAACGATACCGATATAACTACCGCGATACAATAAAGCACACTCAGATAACAGTGCGTATAAGCATTAAACCTCAAGAATGAAAATTGTGCAGCATACATTGTTATTGATAACCTGCATGGGGGTCTGGGGGCGAGAGCCCCCAGAAGCCGGCCGATTTTTTTGATTTTGAAACACAATCTTCATGTTAAACTCCACCTTTTGGTGGCCAGATTGGCCACCAGCCGAAAATTTTTAGTGGCCAATCCGTATTTTTAGTGGCCATGGCCACCAATTTGGCTCAGAAAAAACACTGCAGTGGCGTAGCCAGGGGGGGGGCGGGTGTCCCGGGCTTCCCCCCTCAGCGATTTTGGCCCCCCCTCAGCGTTTTTGCCCCCCCCCCCCCCTGTGAGCCAAGGGCCGAACCATCCCTTTTGCCAAACTCATAAGAAAATTTCAAAAATTTCCGATATATACGCCTCCAATTGACCAAATTTGGCCTAAAAATAAAAATTTCTCAAATTTTTCTGGGGGCTGCCGCCCCCCGACCCCTGCAACTCCGTAGTTTATTCGGTTCCTTGTTATGATCTTTTATTATTAAAACCTTGCATGTGTGAGTGCATTATGCAGCACCTACTTGTTCGTTCGCTACGCTTGCTGATGTGACGGTGTTACCAGTCTTTGGTTTTAAATGCCTCGCCAGCCAAAATTTCCGATACATCTGATTTTGGTTTCTGAGCTCTATATACTTTTTGAAAGTTTAAAAGTATTATTTTTTGACAGTTGTCTATATGCTGTTATATATATATGTGTAAGTTTTTGCAGTAGAGATTGACAAAATGGCATATCCATTAGGATTAGGAAAAAATAAAAACTGTTGCCGAAATAGCTTTTTCACTGCAAATTTTATTTCAAGATTTTAAAAAAGCGCTAACTTCTGGGGGCTGCCGCGCCCAGACCCCCTCGTTCATTCTATTTTCTTGGCCAAGTGCTGCTTGAAATTAAGTTTTGAATGCAAATTTTATTTCGAAATTTTAAAAATGCGCTAGCTTCTGGGGGCTGCCGCCCCCAGACCCCCGCGATCATTCTATTTTCTTGGCCAAGTGCTGCTTGAAATTAAGTTTTGAATGCGAATCTTATTTCGAAATTTTAAACATGCGCTAGCTTCTGGGGGCTACCGCCCCCAGACACCCGCGATCATTCTACTTTCTTGGCCAAGTGTGGCTTGAAATTAAGTTATCAATGCAAATTTTATTTCAAAATTTTAAAAATGCGCTAGCTTCTGGGGGCTCCCGCCCCCAGACTCGGACCATATTATATAATATATATATATATATATATATATATATATATATATATATATATATGATATAATATATATATATATTATATATATATATATATATCAGGGATCGACAGGAACCCTAAAACTACCGGAACCGGAACCCCCATCAAAAAGGCCCTATATATATTTTGCAATATTTTCAAAAAATTTTTTGTTTACTTTGACTCACATTTTTTACTACCCTTTTAGCAGCCCCCAGATTTTAAAATACATAGTTTTTACGGAAAAAATCCCTGCAACCCCTTTTTGAAAGATTACAGAATTTTTTAAAAATGTGTTAAAAAGCACTAAAAAATTTTCTTAATTTTAGGGCCAAAAACAACACACACCTGAGCATACTTCGTTCAAAAAGAATGCTATTTTCTCACCACTGACCAGAGTGCAACCGAAAGAGATATAGAGTGGGGCTCAAAACAAAAAATTACACATACGCATCCGCGGGCCGACGAGTTTCCATAATTCGAAATTTTTTGGGATTATAGACCACAAATTCACTATAAAATTGTCGATTTGGCGACGGTAACACGGCTAAAAGGATAAACGATATAGTGTACTAAGCAAGTATATATACAGTACACAATGCACTTATGTACACGTGCACACGCTTTTAAGAAAGATAATCATAAAGACAACTAACACAAACTCACAGGGGGTATATAGCCCTCAGGAAAAAATGGAGAAATTTTTGCTTTTTAGGCCGAATTTGTTCAATTGGGGTCCTGTCGGAAATTTTTTTCGACCGGGAGATAAACATCAAAAGGAAGACTCTGGTGTACAAATGAAGAAAATTATGTAATCTGTCTAAACCTTGTACTATCTAACATTTAGGAGAGAGGGCGCGATACAGCCGCCCTCCGCCCCCCAATTTTCTCCAAGTCAGGGTTTTTTTTAGGGTCCACGAGTGGGTCAGACCATACATGTAACGGGGTCAAAATTTTGGGGGGGGGCCTCTCCGGCCAAATTTTGGGGACCCTCCCCCCCAGATCGACCAAAAATACCCTAAAATTTGCAAAATTTTCGCCAAAAAGTGACATTTTTTCTAAATTTTGCCCAAATTTTGGGGACCCTCCCCCCCAGATCGACCAAAACTACCCTAAATTTTGCAAAATTTTCGCCAAAAAGTGCCATTTTTTCTAAATTTTGCCCAAATTTTGGGGACCCTCCCCCCATCCCCCCCCCTCATACATGTATGGTCCAGACTCAAGTTCTGTTAACTGGACCCGGCAAAAATTAACCTGACCCAACACCCAAGTCAGACCCAAGGGCGTAGATAGGGTTGGTCTTTTGGTTGAATTTTAAGAAATTGTCAACAAGGGTCCCCCCTTTGGTTTTATCGCCCCGCCGAAAATTTTTTTGATACGTCTCCATTCTCCAACTTACCAAATTTTGCCTAAAAATCCAAAAGTTCTCGAATTCGAGTTCTCGAAGCAAAAATGCTTCCCCCAAGGTGCTCTACTAAAAAAAAGGTCCACTATTTCACCCCCCCCCCAACTGCTTTTAACCCGGATTCACTAGGCTAAGCTGGCAGGATATTTTCTGAAAATTTCGATTTTTTATTGCCTAAGCCTGAGCCTAAGCCTGACTAAACCTAAACCTAAGCCTAAGCCTGATACTAAGCCTAAGCCTAAGCCTGATACTAAGCCTAAGCCTAAGCCCCATACTAAGCCTAAGCCCTAAGCCTAAGCCCAAGCCTAAATTAAGGCCAAGTTTAAATTTGGTCAAAAATTGAAAGTTTCTGGCGAACTTAGCCAATTATTCGGCAGGAACCCGGTCAAAGCGCCTTTGTTTTGATCCTAAAAATTTGTAAACAATAATCTGACACCATTTAGACACGATTAGAACGGAAAAAACAAGAGCTTCGGAAAAAAATTGCGAAAACGTCCCTCACTGAGGGTTCAGATTTCGGGCGGTCATATCTCAGAAAATCCAAAAAAATGAAATAGGGGTTCTTGAAGCAAAAATGCTTGCCCCAAGGTGCTCTATTCAAAAAATAGGTCCACTATTTCCCCCTCCCAACTGCATTTACCCCGAAAATTATTACCCATGAGAAAACGACAAACGTACTACCGGTCAGACTGAAGCGGGAGGGGGGGAAATTATTTTCGATTCTAATTCGCTTCCTACCCCATCTTTTAATAAAAATATGAAACCCCCATCGTCAGCCATGCCCCCAATCTGATCTCTAGCCTCCAAAATAGCTGTCGCCCCTTTTAATAAAAATCTGAAGTGAAATTATTGGTGTTAAAACCCTTGGGGGTCGAATAAGTCGGAAAAACGGCATTTTTTCGACTAATGATCCGGAGTCCCCCTATATCCCCCAAACCTAAGGGGGGTCAAAATTAAACGCTCTTTCGAATAGGCTAGGTTAGAAGTTTGTAGGATGTAAGCTTTAGCTGGAAATCAAACTTTGTCCAAAAATTAAACTTTACATAAAATTTTTTGCGCAAAATTGGATTTAGTCAAAAATACTGAATCAAATGAAAACCTGCTGTTACCATTAAAAGAGCAACTTCTAAGCTACTAAATGCTGAAGAAATTTTGTAAATCGGTTCAGGCTTTGAAAAGTTACAGAACTTTTCCTGAAGCCACCAGGACCAGGCTGACCGAAGCGTTACAGCACAAGTACGGTTCCGTATAAGTTCCGGGCTATAGCTGCGAAATTTTTTAAAATATGAAGCTAGTTGGGGTTATTTAGTGCGGTAAAAAAGTTTCTGATGCTTCTTAGATGGTTTTTCCTTCAATTTAGGCCTCAGGCTTAGGCTTAGGCTTACTGCTTAGGCTTAGGCTTAGTGCTTAGGTTTAGGCTTAGGCTGAGTCTTAGTGCTTAGGCTCAGGCTTAGTAGGTGGGTCAGCAAAGGTTAGTCTTAGTTGCTTGCATCAAATAAAAGGACCCTTGCTATTGTGGAATTATAAATAAAGCTGCACTTTTAAACCAAATTTGCCTGTCAGTGCCAGCTTGGTGCTGAGCATCAGTGACGTTTTTCAGATCGTATTTATGGCATTCGATTTCATTAGATATAGCTACTTATGACTAATGATGCATATTTTTCTAGAAAAATGTAATAAATTTAATGTCTACGCAAAAAGAAACTAAAACTTTTGATATGTAAGCTCAATTTAACTATGCATATTTAGCCTCTTTTTTTAGTTGGCAAAATTAAGATTTTTAGTATAAATGAGCTAAGTATGTTGAAAACAAAGCTGTATAAAGTATATTATTATGTGTTAATTTATGACGATCAAACTTAAGGCTGATATTACGACTGTACTGGTCATAATTTTCGATGAATAGCGCCAGTGTGTCGAAAAAACATGATTTTCGACAAAAATTGATTTTTTTCGAAAAGGTATAAATCAACGTTTTTTCGCTTGGAAAGTGCTAAAAATGAACTCAGCGCATGCGAAAACCTATAAAAACGTAAAAAATATCAGTTTGAATTCCCCCCCCGCGCCTCAGTTGCACCCGTACTACCGGGTTAAATGCAGTTGGGGGGGGGAAATAGTGGACCTATTTTTTTGAGTAGAGCACCTTGGGGGAACATTTTTGCTTCAAGAACCCCTATTTCATTTTTTGGATTTACTGAGATACGACCCCCTGAAATCTGAGCCCTCAGTGAGGGACGTTTTCGCAAATTTTTTCCGAAGCTCTTGTTTTCTCCATTCTAATCGTATCAAAATGGTGTCAGATTATTGGTTACAATTTTTCAGAATCAAAACCAAGGCTCTTTGACCGGGTTTCTGCCAAAAAATTGGCCAAATTTGCCAGAAACGTCCAATTTTTGACCAAATTCAAACTTGGCCTTAATTTAGGCTTGGGCTTAGGCTTAGGGCTTAGGCTTAGTATGGGGCTTAGGCTTAGGCTTAGTATCAGGCTTAGGCTTAGGTTCAGGCTTAGGCTTAGGCTCAGGCAATAAAAAATCGAAATTTTCAGAAAAAATCCTGCCAGCTTAGCCTAGAGAATCCTGCCAACTAAGCCTAGACGATGCCTTAAAACATCATAACGCACTCAAAACTATCCAAAAACAAAGATTACAGCCACTTTTGGCTTCGAACTTTGTCCTACGTTCACTTCCAAAAACACTGAAAATGCAGTTTTCAACGGGTCATAGCTCAGAAAATCCAAATTTGTGAATAGGGGTTCTATTACAAAAAATGCTTCCCTCAAGGTGCTCTACTCCAAAAAATAGGTCCACTATTTCCCCCCCCCCCCCAACTGCACTTGATCCGTACTACCTCCTTATGGCGGTCGAGAGTGAGACTTGAATTCTTATAAAACCCAAACACTCGAACAATACTTCTCCTCCTAAGGTGGTGTACAAAAAAATGGTTCAATCATTTACTAGCAGATGCAACACCTACCACTTCACAGATTAAAATAACCTTATATTAGCAGACAATCACTGACAAAGCTCTATTTATCCCAAACACCTGCACTACTGCAATGCCGACAACAGTGCAATGCAAAGCCAAACGCGTAGCAAAAATTACCTTGAGCGACAAAACCGTTTGTCGCATCACAGCGAGGGTAGTTATCAGATGTTGTGGCGCTCCATTTTTATATATAATCTTACAAAACCAAGGCCCGTATTCACATACTAAGAGTTATTCACATACTAACGCTAAGCGTTTGCTAAGTGTTAGCGCTTAATTTGTACTAAACTGTTATTCACGAAATAAACGCTTAAAAATTAGTGTTATACTAAACTTAGCGTTTAGCAACTTTTGTGCTTAGTTTTGGCTTTGGCTTGAAGTGCGCTCCCTGCTTGATGTGGATCCGGAATTCGTTATTTATCCGCATTTCCATTTGGTATTTATAAATCCGATTATAGATTTATTTAAATTACTATTTCTTATTAATAATATATATTTTTCTCGAACTATACATTTGTAAAAAATGTTTTCAGCAGGTGGATTCCTGAAAAATGCAAAATCAGCTCTGCATGTTTCAGGGGGCATATCATGAAAAATATAAATTTTCAAATAGAAGTTCTTGAAGAAAAATTACTTTCGATTAAGATGCTCTACTCAAAAATGTAAAAAAACGAATTTGGACAACAAAGTGCATTATTAATTTTTGGAGATTAAACGAGCAAAATGGATCGAATTGGAAGGAAATTGTTCCTAATATATCCTAAATTGCATGCCCCTTCCTTCCCCCATGGCGGCCAAGAACCTCCCCCACTCTCCCCACCCCTACCCCACACCATCCACTAACTAAGCGCTTAGCGCTTAGGGAGCTCCCGAGGTCCCTAAACTTAAGCGCTTAATTCTAAGCCAAACACTAAATTTTAAGTATGTGAATACAAAATTGAAACGCTAAGTTAAGCGTTAGTGTTTGCTAAGCGCTTAAATAAACACTAAGTATGTGAATAACACTTAGCGCTTATAAGCGCTAACACTAAGTGTAAACACTAAGTTTAAGCGTTACACTTAGTATGTGAATACGGGCCCAAATTTACATAGCTAAAAACGATTTTATATGTACATTGTACAGTACGCAAAAAGTTCCTAGCTTGGCCTATCTTTAAGGTGGCGCTCCTGAAATGTGACTTTTCGAAAAACAGCAGTCTGGGGCCAATTTTAGATGCACAATGGCAAGCTGGTGTAAAAGTATGCCTAAACACAAAAAATAAAGTTAATTGAGACAAATTAGCATTCGCTGTAGACCAAACGTGAGTGGAATTTCGGCTTGCGATTTCTCTTCACAACTAACTAGCTGTTGCACAACCAATAGCTCATTTTGCTCGGCTCAGTTTGATCGAGCGGTCGCAAAAAGTCATTTTACATGGATATGATCGATAAATTGAGAAACACTAACATCGCGATTTTCGAAAAACATAAATTTGACTAATTTTTTTAAATACTATTGATTTGCTCAAAATCAAATATTGCGACCGCTCGAAGACGACAAGATGCATTTATGTGCCAAATTTTAACTTTTTTTGTTGAGCCAGTTTTTTAAAATCGCAAGCCGAAAATTTGCGTTTGTATACACACGCAGTATATTTCTGTCTCATGCAAAAAATATTGCGTTAGTTCACAAGAAAATTACACTACACTCAATAAAACATCGAAAATTTTTAAGTATGTTTCACTAAAACACAGCTGCTAGTGTTTTTCAGCCTTTCTACGTGTAAATGCACTGGCTTATGAACCTTTTTTCGTGAAAATCTATTTTTCTCGCTGTAAAAAGCCCGAAATTTTTCAAAAAAATTTTATGTGATATGCACATCAAATTGAAGGAAATTCAATCCTGAACAAATTTTGTTCTTACGATGAATGGTTATTTTTGCGCATTTTCAAAATAATGGCCAAAACCCACATTTCAGGAGCACCACCTTAACACATGCTCGTTCACAGGAAATAAACAAGCCAATTGGACGCTGAGAATTTAAACTTGTTTAAACTAGCAAAAAGCCGGCTGTACTAAAACGACTGTAATTTTAATAACAGTAAATTTTGAGATGTTTCTTTTTTTGAATACTACACAGTACACACCCAGACAAAGCGTTTCCAGGTATTACGGAGTTTCTAGCGCGTCTGTGGGCTGAGAAATTCAAACTTAAAGTTCAGTCATAATTTTATTTTTGTGTTAAATTTATACAGTATTGCGCGGAAAAGCTCCCTGTTCGCCGGCTTACGACGAACTTCATCCCTCGCGAAATGTGACAAAGGTTGGCCGGAAAGTGACGAACAAAATTTTTTTAAGGTGGCATTCAGGGGAACCAACTTTGGCATTTAATTTTTTTTTACCAAGATGTCTTGAATAAAAGTTGTTCAAAATAAAAAGAGCTTTCATTTGATGTGCATATTACGATAAAAAAATTTTCAAAATTTTTGAACATTTTGTAGGTCTAGCGAAAAATTAAATTAACTATTTATTTCACTAAAATGTGCGTTTTCTTAGCTTTAAATTGATGTATTAAAAATACAAATTTGTTGAGCTTTTGCCAGCTATTTAGCCGCGAAAATAGCAATCCAAAAATGAATCACCTAAAAAGCTGATAAATCTTCGAAAATGTCAAATTTTTGATTTTTCTTAAAAAATAGATTATGGCTTTTGGCGATTTTTTTAACGGAATTACGCATTACCACGAATGGTCTAATTTTTAAAAAATTGAAACGTGTGGGCAAACCTCCAATTTTTCCGTAGCGAAGTCGACTACTTTTTTTTGACCTAGCTCCCTGCTGCCGTTTGGGATCGCAAAGAGTTAAAGTTTGCACATTGAAAGAAGCAATATAATTGCAGACGTCGATTTTTTAAAATTTGGCTCTGAGTATTTTTTGTAGCCGCTCAAACAGAGCTGATTTTTGAAAAATCGATTTTTTGAAAAATCATTAATTGAAATAAAAATTCAACAAGAAATCGACATCAAGATCATCAGGTAAAATCGGTTGAGGTTTCGCCGAGCTAGGTTGAAAACAAAATTCGTGTGAATAGAAAATTGGACATGGTCAAAAAATTTGACACATTTGCAATAAAGTGCGGAAAAGTATTGTAAATATGATTTTTTGAGACCACTTTGATATACAATTAAAGTGGTATTGCTACTTATTGCATGAATTTAGTTCCAAACATTACTTTTCTTGCTGAGCGCTACCTTAAATGTGCTCCAAAACACATTTACCATGTAAAAATTGAAAATTTCAAAAATTTTTGTTTGTCACTTTCCGGCTACCGTTCGTCACTTTTCGCGAAGCTTCGTCACTGAAGCTCGTCGTACGACGACGAATAGGGAACTTTCCTACGCACAGTACTGTACGTCAAACAGTTTCGTCGACAAAAGGGAACGAACCTTTGTGACAAGTAGGTATGTGTGAAGTGTGTAAAAGTGAGCAAGTGTGCAAAAAATTAGCGCTCGAAGGGCCGTATGCTCACAATTACATGAAAATAAGTTGAAAGCAAGGCTAGCATTGACCGTTTGGCGTTGAGATTTAAAGTTTGCAAAATATGTTATTTTTGCTGTATAACAAGTAACAGCACTTTCTTGAACCGAATTTTAAAGGTAATTTTGGCTATCACAATGGCTTTAGTGATTGTCTTCATGAATACGACTTTACCTTAACTTTACTTGCAGGTAATTTTGAGAAAACGAGCCCAGGTCTCAGATCCCAGAGCATATTTTGTGTCAATTTACAAGGTAACGGCGGGCCGGTGGCGGGCCGCGGGCCACGGGCCGACCAGTAAAAAAATTGAAAATTTTCACAAAATTTTACAAAAAATAGCCAAAAAAGGCTAAAAATAGTATAAACAGTCGAACACTGTCTAACAAAGTAGCTTTTCCCTGAGCCTAGTTTTGAATTAATATTTCAATAAGTGTCTAAATTTTATGTTAGCTCGTGTACAACCACACATGTAGTTAGGTGGGAATATGGGGGAAGACCCTCTCAAAAATGCGGTCCCAGGGGACGGAGGGTGGTCCTGACTCCTGCCAAGGGTAAAAGACGGGAATGTTCCCTTCATTAGCAAAATTTCGGTAACGAACGCGTTTAAGCGTAATCGAAATAGCACTTTTTGTGCTATAGCGCTTTTCTTATGCGCTATATGCGCTATATGCGCTATAAGCGCTATGGAATTTGCTATATGCGCTATTTGCGCTATATGCGCTATAAGCGCTATGGAATTTGCTATATGCGCTATTTGCGCAAAACATTATCAAACACTATCAAAGACACAAACTAAAAGTTTAAAAGAATTTTAAACTTCTTAATTTTAACTGAGACATCTTATACGTACTAAAAAGTACAAAAGTTTTTAATTAAATAGCCGATAGCACAAAATAGCGCCTAAATAGCGCAAATAGCACCCTCAGGCGCTATAAGCGCTATTTTTAAGCCTATGAAAAAATGTCGTCGCATATGAAAAAATGTAAAAAAAACCTGTCGTAGCGTGCATAGCGCAAATAGCGGGGGGGGGGAGTGGGGGGGGCGTTTTTGAGTTGGAAACTATAGTAGCGCATATAGCGCAAATAGCGGGGGGGGTGAGGGGGCGTTTTTGAGCTGGAAACTATAGTAGCGCATATAGCGCAAATAGCGCCTAAAGGTGGGGGTGGCGTTTTTGAGCTGGAACTATAATAGCGCAAATAGCGCAAATAGCGCCTAGGGGTGGGGGGGGTAAAATCTCGTGCTCGTGCACGCTTACACGCGACATCTACCAAAATCTCAGACCAAAATTTAACAAGCCCAATCTGCTGCAAAACCTTCAGTAAGTATTAAGCAACACTTTCAAGTAAGCTAACCAGTGGGTCAGCTAAAACCTGTTGTGCAGCAATAATTTTACTTCAAATTGTGTAATATAAAAGACTGGCGTAGTTTTTCTGAGGGAAAACTTTCTGTGTGAAAACTGTGTAAGCAAAACATTGAAGGTGTTTTTCAACTACAAAAAATTGTGTAAAAACAAGCTAGATGTCTCTCACACGAAAAAATGATGTATCATACCACCATTCAAATTCAAAAGTCATGAGCAGTGTCTTTTGATTGAGGAGTTTATTAAATCAATTTCTATTCTGCTGGTATCTTTCAAAAGAAAAAATAAAACGATATCAATAAAACGCAGCTATCAAATTTAAAAAAAGCATCGCTTTCATAGGCTAAGGCCAACATGAAACGCCTTGAATAACTAACGAAAAGTAAAATCCTTCAGATGCATATTTATTTCTAGTTTCTGGGAAAATAAAAATAAGGCAAATTTACAATAAGTTTAAAAAATTTGCCGAAACCCGGAATCGAACCAGGAACCTTTAGATCTTCAGTCTAAGGCACTCCCAACTGTGCTATTTCGGCTTGCTAATAATTGTTAAAGTCAACATGGCAACTGGTGCTCTGTGATTACAAGCGTAAAATAACATCAACAGCCTTATTAAGATTTTGATTCATCGATATTCAGTTCGTTGATCAATAAATCTTTTCAGAATTTACGTTGAAATAAGTTTAGTGGAGCAATGTTTGCTGAGTTATTATTATTGAAAGCTTGAGTCTGATGCACTGTTCCATTTAAATCATTCATTTATTGAGATTTAATTGTAGGAACCGGTTGGTTCAGACGGCAGCACTTAGGATTAATAACCTGAGGACAGACGGTTTGATTCCGTCCCTTAATAAACTTTTTTGAAGCTGCAAATTTCATTAGTTAGCGTTACACTGCAGATAGCTGTGTTCTACTGAGCTATGTACCAGCCTTTCAGTGTAATTTAACACTGTAATTCTAGGTGACATACGCACATAAAGATTTGAGCTGAAGTAAAACATGCATACAGACAAATTTTTTTGCACAATTTAGTGTTATAACGCCAAAATCAAAATTAAAGACCTGTTGTGCTGTGGCACAACAGGAAAAATACGGTGTTTATTATGATGGTCAAGCTAGTTTTTCTAAATTTTGGTCAAAAACTGTCAAAATTGGAGCTTTTTGGCCAAGCAATTGGTAAATATTAGATCAGTTTTGTCCGTTTTGAAGGATAGTGGTTGGTGGGGTCAATAGTAGACTCAGACAAGGGGGTCCCACGCCCACCACCAAGGTGGAAGGATACCCAAAATGCTTCTGCTGTTATATGTAAGTGTAGGACTGAAACAGTCACCATCGCTGACAGAACGAACATAGGTATGTAGTAGTTTTAAAAATGGTTCAAACACGTTTTTCTAAGCAACGATTGCTATGTATATTCAATCAGAAATTCTAAATGATTCTGTGCAAACTGCAAACCTAAATAGGAACGCTATTTGGTTTGCAGTGACTTTGTACGTAAATAATCTGCTGTATTGTCATACTCAGAGGGTGGGATTCACAAAGCGCGTTTAACTTAGACCCAGTCTAAGTCTTAGACTGCGTTTAAACGCAGTCTAGCTAAACGAACGTTTAGACCCAGTCTAAGTCTGCATATGATTAGCGTGTAAATTTTGTTCTATTTTCGTGTTCTAAATTTCATTACGTTCTATTCCTGATTCACGAGCTCAGTCTAAGTTAAACGTTTGTTTAACTTAAACGCTCGCTAGTGTTAGATTTAGACTAGCCTTTTGGTTAGTCTAAGGTTAGTCTAAGTCATTTTTTAGCGTTTTACTTAATATTTTTGCAAATTTTTAGTTACTGGTCTTACTGTAACTATAACTGCACTTAAATTAAAGTAAGTTACCTAAAATTATTCGAAAAGTTTGATGAAAATAATTGATTTTGAACTTAGTTCAACTTAAATTAACGCTTGAGCTTTATTTTAACTGTAAGTTTAACTTAAAATGATGCCTTAGTTTTAACTTTAATACTTTTTTTAACTTTAAATTTAATGAAAATGGTTGAACTTTGTACCTATGTTCTAGACCCATAATCCGCACTGACTACAAACGTTTGGTTTATCATTTATCTAATAATTAGCTTATTTAATAATAGGCAAATATGCTATTTAACTACGTAATTAACTTAAATTTTAAATTAACTTTTATTAAAATGTAATTTTATTACCTAAATAAACAGCATTGTCGGTACGTGTTAAAGCAAAATGTTCTGCAATGGAATTTAAAAAAGAATGAAATCAAATAATTCTGTTAAACGAGCCCGTTTAACTAAACAGGCTTTGTGAATCACGTTTAGACTCGGTCTAAACGTTCGTTTAAGTTAAACAAGGTTTCAATTGAGAAAGAACAAAAAAAATCAGCTGACACTTACTATTCATATCAATCTTTGTGAATCATGTTTAACTTAGACCGACGTTTTAGACTGCGTTTAAACGCAGTCTAACTTAGACTGCGTTTAAACGGGCTTTGTGAATCCCACCCAGAGTGTTTACGTGTGTGAATTAGCTTATAGTCGTGTTTTTTTTTAAATTTTTTCAAAAGTTTTGGCTTATTTGGAAAAAATGGAATTTTTTAGACTCGGCCCGCGACGCGGCCCGGCCCGCCGGGCCGGTGGCTGGCCACGAGCTGCGGGCCGGCCCGCGAGCATAGAGGTCGGCCCGGCCCGGACCCGGCCCGCGAAATTTCCTTAACGAAGGAACTCTAGTGTAGCGAAGTTGGCTATTTTTGCTAACCTGAGTTCCTGCTGCGTAGTGCGTACTCTTACTGCTGCCTATTGGGATCGGGATGAAAATCTATACAGCCAAAGAAACAATATGAATGCAGATAGCAGACGCGACACAGTTTCTATTTTTATTCCGCCTAAAGGCGGAATTATTAGAATCATGAAGTTCTATGAATTGCGTGCAAGGCAATTTGGTACGTATATATTGCCATATGCTTATCATTATGCTAGTTTGTAGACGCAAGCGTGTTCCAACCGTGGGGGGCATGACTGCCATGAAGAAGTACAGAAAGCAAGCTGAACTCCAAAACTAGTTACAGTAATGGGATCAACCCATAGCAAACCATAAGTTTGACAATACTAAACTGCTGCCCCCACCTGGGTTGGAATTGTCAATTGTTTAGTTTTGCTGCATGTGTCCCCCCTTCGCTGAAAGTTTGTTTTGTCTGGCAACGATCTGATTGGCTGCTGGCATTCAGCCACAGCCAATCAGCGTTTAATAGTATATACAAAACACAAACATTTGGTTCTTCGACGTAAAAATGAAGCACATACTACGTGGATTTGATTTTTATAGAGACATAGGACATAAAATCAATAAACAGTTTGTTTTAATTTAAAGCAAAGTTTTGAAGATTTTAATTAAAGGCCACTTTTGTAGCAGTGTCCACTTAAGGTTGTCAGACTTGGGAAGTGATTGGTGCAGTTGTTAGTGCGGTTGGCTGGAAAACTTTAGGTTGCCGGGTCGATTCTCAGTCATGCATTACCTATGCATCTGAGTTTCGCAAAAATTTTACATTTAATAATTTTAGTTTGCTGACTACCAATATAACTCTCTACGCAGGAATTTTACTCCTTTTAGGAGTCTACTTGTTGAGTTTTACCTCGCACCCTCGTAGCACTAGTACTAGCAAATAGCAATTAAGTGCAGCCCTATTATGCCGTTCTAGTTTGGTCGATCGGTCGAATATGGCCAGCCGTCCGGCTTTTTCACTGCGCACATACAGTTTTAGTGTCGAGTCCTAATCGCGTGAGCGTTCGATTCTAGAACTTGATTGAAGCTAGGAACGAAAAGAACTAAAATGCATATAGCTTAAGGGTGTAATGTCGTTTTCGTGGTTTTTGACATTTCAGTGTAATTTTTGCGCCCACAGAACTCAAGCTAAAAACGGACTACGGCTTCGAAACTTTAACCACATCATCTTTAGGAAAATATCCCCACCCGGTTTTTTCATTTTCTAAAAATAGTTTGTAGAGTCGGTTCGAGACACAGCAGATTGCTAATTGCCAGTAGTTCGAAAGGATGGGGTGCGTAGAGCTCGTCTCCGCTTCCTCACCAATGCCCTATTTATCGAAGCAAAACTAATGGTCGCCGTTGAAAATATTCGCCGTTGACAATTTTAGATTGATAGAAACAATTAGGGGCCGACAAATAGAGACAGGCAGTGGCAGGGTTTGTGTTTGTCCGCTGTTGCTTTCTAGGTTTGTGTTGCCTGTTTGTAGTCTGTTTGCTGTTGGTTTAAGAATGAGGTGTCAGTACTAGTAGAGGTATGATGGCTCGCTGTTGGTTTGACTCTGTGTCAGTATGGCTCGCTGTTAGTTTGACTCTAAGTTAGTGTTGCTTTTGATTAAAGACTAGTTTGTGTTGCCTGTAGTCTCTAAGTCTGTTTGCTGTTCGTTTGAGAATAAGGTCTTGGTTGGCGCGCTGTTGCTTTGAGTCCAGGTTTGTGTGTTTCCTGTTCTCTTGCTGTTGCGTTGAGTCTAGGTTAATATTGCTTTTGCTATGAGCTTAGATTTGTGTTGTTGTAGTCTAGTCTGAGAGTCTGAGACTAAGTCCGTACGCTGTTTATGAGTCAAGGTTTGTGTTGCCCGTAGTCTGAGAATGGGTGCGTCCGCTGTTGTTTATGTCTCGGTTTGTGTTACCTCTGCCTGTCTGTAGTCTGAGACTAAGTCTGTCCGCTGATGTTTTGAGTCTTTTGTGTAGTTTGTGTTTGTATAGTTTGCCTGTAGTCTGAGATTGAGACTAGGTGAGTAGGTAGGTCCGCGTCCGTCCGCTATAGTTTATAAGTCTAGGTTATGTCTTGACTGGAGTCTAAGTCCATCCGCTGTTTATGAGTCAAGGTTTGTGTTGCCCTGCCCGTAGTCTGAGACTGGGTGCGTCAGCTGTTGTTTATGAGTCTCGATTTGTCTTACCTCTGCCTGTAGTGTGAGACTAAGTCCGTCCGCTGTTGTTTTATGAGTCAAGGTTTGTATTGCCCGTAGTCTGAGACTGGGTGCGTCAGCTCCGCTGTTGTTCATGAGTCTTGGTTTGTGTTACCTCTGCCTGTAGTCTAAGACTAAGTCCGTCCGCTATTGTTTTAGGAGTCTAGGTTTCTGTTGCCTGTAGTCTGAGACTAGAGTTCTGCCACTAGCAAATTTTCCGGGCCGGGCCCGGGCCGGGCCGACTAGCGCGCTTCCGGGCCGGGCCTGTAGTTCTGTTAAAGGTGCGGTTGGTTTGAGATTTGAGAATTAGATCTTAGTTTTTTCGCTGTTGGTGTGAATCTACCTATGTAGGTTTGTGTGTTGTCTGTTGTCTCGCTGTTGCTATGATTTGTTTATGTCTAGGTTTGTGTCGCTTTGAGTAAAGCTTTAAGAATGTTGTCTTAAGCCTGGTTCATACTTGTCCTTAGGGAAAGAGGGGGGGGGGGGGGGACAATTTTTTTCCGGCTGTTGCGAGGCTTCGCCGGAATCGTTTGTCCTTTTTTCTTTTTTTAATCCTTTCTTTTTCTATTCTTTGTTCCCATAAAAAATTGGGTCATTTGGCCGGGTAGATTCCTTGAAATTGCTTAAGGACAAAACGATAAGGACAAGGACAAGGACGAGTATGAACCGGGCTTTAGATGCCGCGCTGTTGCTTTGAGTCCAGGCTTGAGTTGTTGCCTCATGCCTGTTGTCTAGCTGTTGTGTTTAGTCTAGGTTTGTGTTGCTTTGAGTCTATGTTACAATGTTTGTGTTGCCTCTGCCTGTACTCTGTCTGTACCGTAGTCCGTCCGCGGTGTATTAATGTACGGAATTGTTAGTTACCTTCGTTACTTCAAAGCCAAGCTGGACGTCGCTAAAAACGCAATTACCACTTAAGTTAGGTATTAATATCTCTTCGGTTGATGCAAGTGCGCTGCAGTCATATAATGAAGACAAGGTGTAAAAGTTAAGTCCGGAGGTGGTCTCGACACAGCCCGGGGTGGAGTTCTAGCTTCCAACCAATCAAATGATGTTATACATACAGATTAGATGTTGCAAACAAACCGCCGTGGCGTTACAGTTCTTCACGGCAACTAGAGAGCATAGTCTCCAGTTTAATTTGTTAATAAAACTATCAAAGATGTAAGTAGAAAATAAACCTAACGGCGGGCTGGTTTCATCAAAGGTGGTAGTTGCGTTTTCGAGGTTTTTGTCATTCCTATGTAAACTTTGCGCCCACAACAACAAAGCCTTGCGCTGTATTGTACTCAGTCTGATGATCATCAAGTTAGCGCGTTTTCTCGTTCACATTTACATATGACACTTAATTAACTTCAGTTAGTACTTAAATAACAAAAATTTATTAAAATTAATGAATTCATCCAAATCCAGACTCCAGAGTGTCATTTCGGTTTAACTTGCCTGTCACGCTGTTATGGCAGTCTAATTTGGTCCATCAGTTGCATGTGGATGTGGCCGACTGGCCGTTGTTTTTGTCCGGCCGGCCGGCTGATTTTAACCGGCCGGCCGAAAATTCTGTCCGGTCACAACCACTAATGTACCTCATCCACCCTCCCCCACAGACAGCAGGCACCCATCAGGAAATCAGCCAACGCCCAACGCTAGGACCACCACCCTCTCGGTCAGGGGTTGGGCACCACCCCCCTTGCCAATTGCTCCCGTAGTCCCGTGCAGCCCTGTTATTGGTATAACTTCTCGTAGGTAAGGTAGTTATGCTTTTTCTTATTTTCCGTCAAAACAAAAGCCTACAGTTTCTGCTTTGTGAAAGTGTGTGAAAAATGTTGACACCAACAGAAGGCTAACGAAAATTCATCTACTTTGGCAGAACAAATTTTGCCTGTTCTGAGATAGCAAAGCTGATCAAACCATATGCTGCTATATTGCTATACCAAATTACCAAGTTTTTACGTTACCTACTCTAAGTAAGATACTTTAGGTGGAATGCATAAAGGCAGTGTAACGTTAAAACCAGTGTAGGTGTTCTATTTCAACAATTTAGAACATCGTAACGAAGTGGTGTGAAAGAGTGTGAGGCGTATGTATCTATGGAAATGTTCTGTTTGGGGTGTAGGGGGTTGTGTGATGTATGTATTGTATGTGATAATATGTTAATATGTAAAAATTTTTTTTCTAAATTAAAAAGTGTGTGTGTGGGGGGGGAGGAGAGGGGGAGAAAAAAAAAGATTTTAATGTAAATAGGGGTTGTTGGAGGGGGTAATTGTGGTAATGAAAATAAAAAAAAAAAAAAGGATAAAAAAATAAACAAAACAAAAAACACACAGCGAAGTGGGGGGGAGTAGGATGAAAGTGAGAGGAAGAATAAGTGGCAGGAGGCGGAAGAGTGAATGTATGTGGCGTGGGAGGTGGAAAAAAAGCAGGAAAGTGGGGGAAGAAAAAAAGAAAAAAGTAATATGTAGCTACATGAAACTAGAATAAAAGGGGAAAAAAAAAAATAGAGAGGGAAAAGTTTCTAAAGGCGAAAAAAAGGCCAATTTTTGTTTAGAATGCCTTAACTTTGTGTATACGCGGCGGCTGAGGCCGCCGCGTAAAAATTCTACACCTTTTACATAGGTTAGAATGGAGTTTAGCAAGACTGAGCTAAGACTGCCTTTATGCATTCCACTGTTTACGTTTAAGTTACTGTTCCTTGTTGATGATGTTCGAATAAAACAAAATCTTAAAACGTGTTAACTGTTAAGTCTGCTGTGTCTTTAGAAGTCTACTGTGGTGTGGTTAGTGTGATATATTTAAACAGCCCAAAAGACAGTATCCTACTAGGGAAGGGACAGCGTTCATTCACAAAGAAAATTCAGTTACAAGTAAGTGAGCACATAGCCAAGTGTTGCCGTTAGCAATTTGCATGACCTAACACAAGCACAGCCAGTATCCTGTTTCTCCCAATACTCTGGCGCAAAGCCAATACCGTACACGTAATGTTGCTGTTGCAAATCAATACCGATATTCGGCTAGAATACCTATACTGTTATGCAAACCTTTGACCTAAAGGCTAGGATTTTGTCAAGATTTACGGCCACTGCTACATCAGGCTTTCCGTTGCCCATTTAATCAGCTGCCCTAAAAAGGGCATTTGGAATAGTCGTGTGGGTAGTGGGTGGCCTGCTCTCCTGTTCCTGTATTCCTCAAATCGCTTTTCCACGGCCACGCATCCACTATCCAGGCCCTGCCGTTTCGCAGCCAAAACGGAGAATCGATCGGCTGTGCCTGCCAGTAGGCAGCGTAGCGCACTGCGCACATATCAGTTACTGTGACTGGTCACTGAACTAACCGAGCAGACAAATACTAATTTGCATATTAGTGGTTCCTGTCTGCTCATCAACCAATCAAATATCCGCCAAATATAAAAGGCCCGCCCATGCCTGCAAGATGATTGGTGAAAAAATGTTTCTCATTTGCATATCGAATCTCATTGGCCATCGGCAGCATCCTGTGTCGTTTTGCTGTTTCGAAAAATCAGGAACAGGGGGGGCACACAAATACGAGATGAAGAAAGTGTCAGAATAAATTTATTTAGTGAATTTTTTATTTAGTGTTCAAGTCTTTTGCTTACTTTTGTTTATTTTTAGGTTTAAGATGGACAGAGTGGGATGCGATTCCGGAGTTCTTGAAGTTCTAGCTAACTTTAAGTTAGATCGGTACCCCCCATGTGGGAAAAATAGAGCAGGTGTCTGGGGTGCTAGGATTACACACAAATCATAGGCTAGGCTGCGCAAATATTTACGTAGTTCTGTTATCGGAGCAAAAACCGATAACAAAGGTTCCTTCTCTAGAAGGAACAAAAACCGCTGATGGGGTGTATTCAAATGATTGCAGTAGTAAAATTTCTAAAGATAATCTGCTTTTAAATATAGGTTTTTAAAGCTAGAAGGTGTAAAAAAATGTAAGAAAGACCGCTCTAGTTTTTGTTGAGGTTAAGTGCAGTTATGGTATTTTAAAAAAAAACACCTAAAAACGCAATTACCCCCGTAAGCCCGGGTTCATCTTACTCGTCCTTAAGCCTGTCCCTATTATTTTGTCCTTAAGCAATTACAAGCAATCTACTGGGCAAAATGTCATTTTTAGGAGGGGAGCGGTCACAAAGGCAAAAAACGCGTAACCGAAACGCTTCCGTTCATTCTTTCCAGCAGCTGGCCAAAATTTGTCCTTGTCCCTATACCTGTGTCCTTGAGGACAAGTATGAACCGGTCTTTACGGGATTGTCTTGTCAGCTATATTAGCGATCTGATCCTATTCACCACACCACTACACAACTACAAACCAAAATAAAATCACTTTTATTCAGAAAAGCACAAATTTCAATTAATTCGAATTCACAAAAGAAAATCGAACACTAACGGAATAAAACTAGTCCATGCAATTTATAGCCAGTGCCACAAAACCTACATTATTTTCAAATCTAAAAAATAAGAGTAAGGTTTAATTAAGTTCTCATA
Source organism: Trissonchulus sp. WLG1_4 (assembly GCA_030248245.1). Taxonomy (NCBI): domain Eukaryota; kingdom Metazoa; phylum Nematoda; class Enoplea; order Enoplida; family Ironidae; genus Trissonchulus; species Trissonchulus sp. WLG1_4. The sequence continues at coordinate 7,650 of JASANF010020643.1, read as the reverse complement.
ATTACAAGTCAGACCAAAAAATATTGAACATTGGCCGCAAGAAAACCGGTGGCAGGATTATAGCAGCTACTTGTGGTATTCTTGATAACTGAAAGTTGTTCTTTTCGTAATGATGTTTTGTTTTGTTTCGGTGTTCAACCTTTTTTGGTCAGACTTTAGATTTAGAATAATTTTTAATTTAAGTAATTTTTAATAATTTTTAATTTTAATTTTTAATAAGATTTTTAACTTAGCGGAAAAATCTCGCCACTCATCATATATATACTGACCATACATGTAACGGGGTTAAAATTTTGGTGTGGCCTCTCCGGCCGAATTCTGGGGACCCTTTCCCCCCTAAACGACAAAAATACCCAAAAACTTTCAAAAAATTAACATTTTTTTACAAACTTGCGCCCAGATTTTCAATACCCTCCCAATCAGACACCTGAGTTTAGTGGGGGTTCCCCTTAACCCTTACATGTATGATACGGACAATTGAAGTAAGTTCAAGCCATGTCAAACACGCACGCCTATCACAATATACAGTGCTAAACTAACTAGTCATAATATTGACACAACTACAACACTAACGAGTGCTCAGCCACAACTCTGAACATTGCAATTATTTTTATATATGTTTTTTCTCAATAAACAATTATTATTTGCACATCTAATAAAATTTAAAGTAGGCCTGATAAAACTGAATTAGTTTCCACTTAACTATTCGAAAAATCAATCATTTAGTTGTATTTTTTGAAATTTTGGATAAAAAGTATACAATATAAGAGTTAACAGTCACACACGAATGTAGTATGTTATAACAAAACAAAATGTAGTGTCCAGTTCATACGGACGGTTCAAGAGCCGTATTATCCGTGCGACCGTCATTTTACTAAAATCCCCTAAGTTACACTTCCTGTATTATGAGTAGCGTGAATTTTAGCTAAGCTCGTCAGTGGAAATACAGTTGTAAGCATACATGGGCGTGGGAGGGTTTTTCACCCCCCCCCCCAGAATGTTTTGAAGGTAGCTCACGAAGCAAAAATTAGTGGCTCACGAAGCGAAATTGGTGGTTCACGAACACGAAGCAAAAATAGCCGGAATTGTTGCTCCGCCCCCCCCCCCCCCCCAGAATTCAGTAGCTGCCCACGTATGGTTGTAAGTATGAATAAAATCTCATTAGTTGCTCTACTGCTCTGATCTTATTCCATTTTAGAAAATCAGATAAATAAAAGATTAAATTCTTGAATAATTAGTAATACGTATGAACATGGCACTTGAATCAAACCTACAAAATTATTATCTAGAACATTCTAAATGCATAAATCTCGAAAAATACCATCTTCTCAAAAGAATAAAACTGCAAAGTCATGAATGAAGGCAAATTTTAAGCGTATTAACAGAGCATAACTAAAAATTTAGAACATGGAACCAGAAAAATTTTTGTAATTAAATCTGCTATAGAAAAAAAACTACTTTTTTCAATTTTTCAACTGTCGAAGAACGCATCCCTAACATTCACAATTAAATTATACTCCCAACCTGTAAAACAAAAAAAAACGAGTAGAAAACACATAAAAATCTAGCGCCAGAAGGTTTTGTCAAATAAAGAGAACGTCAGAATATAGTTATTGAACTTAAAAAACACAAAAAACTACTAGATAATATTAGTGAGGGTAGTGGGTGGGGGTTGGGGAGGCTTATTGCTCGTACTCAATGCCGAAGCCAAACTTGTGACCCCCCTCGTTGAACTGTTGGAGGTTGACCAGGGTGGACAGAATCAGTTTCAGACCTGAAAATAAAACTAGGCTTTCAGAGGGGGGCTTGACATTAATATCAAACTTTAATTAAAATATCGTCTGAAATCTGAATAAAAAATGACTAATGACTAAATATACAAACGACATACTCTGGGTTTTTTTGCGCAAAAACGTTCGCTCGCAATTGCGAAAAAAAATTGATGATTGCGAATTTTTTTTAAACCTTTTCGCAAAATTGCGAAAATATTTTGACGCAGTGGAGGTGAGCTCGTAAGGTCTATGTGCTGATTTTCGTGGTTTAGTCGGAAAACGTTTCCGATACGTCCCCAATGGACCTAATTTGGCCTAAAAATTGAAAATGTCTCCGCCTTTTCTGATCCCCTAGGCCCGGACTCGTGCACTTTTGTGACTTGATGTTTCTAATGACTGTAAATGGGACACATTTTTTTCCATGTATCATCACCCCGACTGCATGTAACACTAATAGACAGGGGTCGGAGGTGACATAATTAAGAAATATTGCAAAATGTTAGCATTTTCAGGCCTAACTTGGTCATTGGCCGGGTCTTCTGAACTTTCTTTACGGCTGAGCATCGATTGTGAAAAATACAAAATTCTCGGACGGCTCCAAAATTTTAATAAAAATGTCAAAATCGTTGCATTTTGGCCAAAAAAGCGTCATTCTTAATCCTATATAGGCGGAAAAATGTTTTATTAACATTTAAATGTAAAGTATACTGCATTAAGCAACAAAAGTAAGTCTGCGAAAAAAATTTGAGTTTGCGAAAAAAATTTGAAGCTTTTCGCAAAATTGCGAAAATTTGCCAGCAAAACAAAACCCAGGACTTACAATAAATTATAATTGTGATTTATACCTGATTTACACCTACAACAATTTGCTACACCTACTCAGGTTTCCTCAACATATATAGGTATCCGATGAATTTACGCTGCACCTGCAGCTAAAAGAACTACAATTTAACATGACGATAAATTGCTGAACCCTAAGACAAAAAAGGGGTGCTTTTTGTGGATACTCGCTGTATTCTGGATAATTGCAATTCGTGGTTTTGATAATAAAATCACCTGTTTCTTTTTGCCTAAGGGTCCAAACTTTTGTGAGACTGGGCTAATCCTTCAAGTCGGATATGCCATTATTAAACCTCACAATTAGTGAAGCCAGAGGCGTACCCAGGAATAACTGCGGGGGGATGCGAAAAATTACTACTTTTTGCGAATAACACACAAATTTGCAGACAACAGCAAATAAATTGTCCAAACATTGTTTTCGGTCGGCAATAAAAACCAAAGGGGGTGGGTGGAATTCCCCCAATTCCCCCCCGCCCTGGGTACGCCCTTGAGTGCAGCCAAATGCCAAAGCCAACTGACCAGGCTTGAAGGAGTGGACCATGGCCAAGCCGAGCTGTGAGGTGGAGCTGATCTTGGCGCGCAGCTGTGTGTCCTTGTCGGCCTGGTAGACGCAGCCCAGACCGAAGCGCGTGGACTGGTCGTTGCGGTTCCAGCCCATCGTCGCGCCCAGCTCCAGATTCTGGTCCACCTTGTGATAGAAGCTGCCGCCAAAGTCCACCGCGTCCATCCTGAAACATAATAGTGTCATGGGGTTTGACCTGGGGAAAAGACGCTTTGGAAAAAATAGGGGGAGTGAAAATCACAAAGAACAAAATGCAGCCTCAAAAGCTTAATATTTTGTAGGTGTCGAGTCATTAAGCCAATCTGGTTCATACTAGGTATGAACTATAGCATACAAAAACTTTAAGAAAAATTTTTTCCAACTATAAAGGTACAATACAAGACGGTCAAAGTTGATGTTTAAATAAGTAATTAGTTATTAAATTTAACTTTTGCTTTATGTTAAATATTTAGCTGCCCCATGAGACCTCTATCTCAGATAAGAACATCTAACCTTGTAACAGTATTCACACAGACAACAGCGTAAAAATGGCAATCATTTACTCCAAATTTTATTAAAAAATGCTCCCCTCTCTTTTTACCCTGACGAAGTTTTTCCTCACTGCCTTGCACCAAAATATTTTACCGCTGGCCGCTGCGAATTCTCTTAAGCTATGATGCCCCCCCAATGACATTTGTGGTCTGAATGACACATACGTGTAGGTGTGCATGGCGTAGGTTGGAGTTTTGTAGCCCAAAGCCGTTGAGTATTTCTGCAGCTTCTTTTGTGCCAGGTCAGTTTGCACTTGAGCACCTGCCAACCAATTTTCATAACTAAAACACATAAACAACAAAATGTTATAAATGAAAAAATAATACAAAATACTATTATTTTCGAGCTATTACACAAGCTTTATTTAGTTAGACTATTACATGAGCTTATTTTAATTCGAGTATGTAAACTATGTTTAGCTAGAAATGCTATGTTAAATTACGCAGAAGCAGAATTTTAGCTTGCTTGGTTTGACATTCATTCCAAAAACTTCAACCTAAAACTTCTGTTCAAAACGGTCCGTTTAATCTGTAAAAAAGGGCCCTCAGCCCTCTCAGTGTTTTTCTTCCTCTGTTTCTCAAAGCTTATATTAACTTTCAAAATAATGTCTGGCGCATTTCGCTCAACTGGAATTAAGCTCCGGGCTCAATCACACAAGTCTACAGCTGATACAATTGATTAATTAAACTAAATAATTAGTTGGAACAATTCAAATACCCAAAAACCGATGAGAAGACGGCAGTTTTCGTGTTGACGTCAAACACAACGTCGGTGAACACTTGATCCATGGCGTACTCTGCCTTCACGCGCCCGGTGTGCTTTCTGAAACAAAAAATACTTAAACTCATAGATAATCCAATAATATTGTTGCAAATAATTTGCTTTCATTGTTGCTAAATGCTAAAAATATATTTCTACGAAACTACAAATATTTCTATGTATATTCATCATGCATCTTCAGTCATCCGTTCCGATCATACATGTAAAGGGGGGATCTTCCAAAATCGAGGGTCCGAAAATCTGGGCAAAACTGATCGGAAATACAGTTAGAACCGTAATTTAGCAAAAAAACGGTCTAATTTTTTAGCAAAATTCGGGGTAGCTTTGATTTATCATGGGAGTCCTCAAAATTTGGCCGGAGAGTCCTCCCTCCACGACCCAAAACAGAAGAGTTGTGACCCAGTTATATTGTCCCAATCTTATTGTACTAAAGAGAAATCAGTTAGATCACTGTTTATGAAAGGTTTATATAATATACCCATAAATGTAGTTAAGGGGGAGGAAGACCCGAAAATTTGGTCCCGAGGTAGGGAGGGGGGTCCCGTCAGGGGGAAAAGAGGGGCGAGGGGCCCGGCGAGAGTAAAATTTTGGCCAAAATTTGAAAAAAATCGGTGTTTTTTGGTAAAAATGGTAAAATCTGCGTCATTTTTTGAGGGGGTCAAAAATGAGTTGACACAGGGGAGGGGGGTCCCACCAAGGGGGGGAGGGGTACCCAAAATTTCGGTGCTGTTACATGTATGAATATACATACCCTAGATTCATGGCGAGTGAATTTTCAAAGATGAGCTTGAGTCCCTTCGCTCCGCGGTCCTCCACGGTAATGTCGGTACCCAGGGTGCTGTCCGTGTTCCATTTCTCCACCAGTTTGATACCTACAAAATAAAATATATATACGCACATCACACGCCTGCGCCTACATTATCCAGACTGACTGAATTTCTATCACTGCTTTGCAGAATCTTTCGCTTACGACTTGGGGTATTGATTTTTGTAATTTGTACCCATTCCAATTTTATTCATGCAACGTTTGGCCTCATGTATTGTTGGATTGGAACTGCTTAAGGTTATGAGCTAGAAGCTGTTGCTTCCTAGGCCTAAGCCTAAACTAAGCCCGAAACCATGAGCCATCAATGAAGATAACGCGTGCTAAAGATAGCCAGCGTTTACAGAAAATAGAAATATATCTCTCAATATTGCAGTTCAGAATGTAAAAAAACAAACAAAAATTAACAAAAGAAACACAAGCTAAGAAGGCTAACCATGTTCTTTCAAGGCATAGGTCATTTCAAGGCTGCCGAACAGTCGCTGGATGGCAGTGTTGTGGCTGGCGGTGGACTTGAACTCCAGGCCGCTGGAAGCTTTGGTTTTGGCATCAAACTTCAAGAAGCCAAAGTCTAAAACACAAACCAGTCCAGGTTCATATATACTGCTATACTTAGGACTAGGAGACATATATAGATTAAAACAAGTCAGATTATAATGCAACATGGAGGATGAAAGAGAAGGAAGGTACCTTGCCTTCAAAAATCGAGAGCTTGGGGAGAGACCCGAAAATCTAAAAAATGTATGGTAGTATTTTAGACAATTTTTCAAAATTTAAGGTAGTACATAGAAGGGGGTTTTATAAATTTGGCCGTTTAATTATAATGTAACCCTTTTTTGTTAATACAACAAGAAGCTGTAAAAACAAACTCAAAAAAAATCACGCAAAATCTCACTGTAATTCTTGGAGAAAACATCATTGGCAGATTTTCCAAGATCAGCGAACTTCGGTGGTGCCATGTTTATTTCGAAATCCCTTTATATAAATAATGACAGCGTCAGCGGAATCAGTGAAACACTCCGACGGGAGACAACCCTGAAAACAATGCAAAACACCACCACCACCACCACCACCACATTCAAGCATCAAAACGAGCTCACGAACCACTTATGTAATGGTTAGGATAGGTTTCTATAATTTTATATATAGTGTACTACTCTCACTTTCTCTCAACACAATTAATCTATATAATTATTATTTTAGCTTTCTTGAAGAATTAACAGTACCAATCAACAGATGTACAGGGGGTCTGGGGGTGGCGGAATCTGGAGAATCTGGGACGAGCCCTAACTCAGATTTTGACAGCCACCCTTGATGCTAAAAAAACGCGATAAAAAACTCTAAATGCGCCCCAGATCGCTGTAAAATGTTCCAAAATGAGGGAAAAAAAGCAAAAATATATCGCCTACTAGCAGGCAAAAGGTCCCAAGTCAAAATTCAAAATTTCCAGAAATAAGCGTTTGAAAATTTGGCACCAGAAGGATTGCATGGTGGCTAGTCCACTTACGCTGTAATCAGATGGCTTTAAGCTAGATGGTTAAAGCCTTGACTTGACTTTCTTTTCGATGAGTTTTCCACATGACACTAGTACAGGGTCACGTCCACGTGACTCATGATGAAATGTGATTGGTTGTTGATTTGGTACCTTTTGCCTTGCCATAAAAAACTAACGTGCAGCTGGTTTCCACTGGTTCCAAGTCATGATTTCAGCAAAGCAGTTTGCGTAGTCAAAAAAATGTGCAACAAGACAAAATTCAATGCTAAAAACTTTACTGAGCAGCCAAAGATTAATGTCCAGTACAAAACCTTTTGCCTTAGGACCTTTTGCCTGCCAGTGTTGTAAATGAGAATTAGGGCATATGAGACTCGGGGGCTGTGGTGTAGTGGTTAGCATGCTTGACTTCAAAGCAGGCGGCCCGGGTTCAATTCCCGGCGCCCCCATTTCTTTCATTCTTTCCAAATTGGGGCCTCCTCTTTCTAGTCAACACCAGTAGGCGATATATATATTATATAGTGATGCGCGGAAAAAACGGGTTAAATGCAGTTGGGGGGGGGGGAATAGTGGACTTATTTTTTTAGTAGAGCCTCTAGGGGGAAGCATTTTTGCTTCAAGAACCCCTATTTCATTTTTTGGATTTTCTGAGATTCGGGCCCCCGAAATCTGAATCCTCAGTGAGGGACGTTTTCGCAATTTTTCTCCGAAGTCCGAAGCTCTTGTTTTTTCCGTTCTAATCGTGTCTAAATGGTGTCAGATTATTGTTTACAATTCATTAGAATCAAAACAAAGGCTTTTTGACCGGTTTCCGGCCGAAAAATTTCCGCCAAACTCGCCAGAAACGTCC